>OMNN01027950.1:0-41516 GCA_900302755.1 Chromis chromis
GGAGTGTTACAGTTTTGTGTTTTGTGTTTAGTTTATCTTTTTCTGATATAATATCCAGTCTGAAGTTAAGCTGTTTATAAACTGATTTTTGTAAAAATCATATACAGGTCTTTCCTTAATAGAAAAGGTAGGTTTTTTACAAGCAAGCAACCCATTTTTTTTTTTGCTACCAATGGATTAATATAGGTGTATAAAGCAATAGCAAATATCGACCATTGATATTTTGCTCTGACTTAAAAACACTTTATAATGGTATCTAATTAGGAAGTGGTATAAAGAAATGTCTTGATTGTTATGCTTCATTTTCCTTTGCTATACCTGAGCATGTCTTTTCATGCTGAGGTATAGTTCTGCAAAGCTCAGTTTGCATCAGTTGATGTTATTCATCCCAAAACTAAAGTATATACACAAATAAGTTACCCTGTTTCGCATTTGCAAAAATGGCTGGCAGTGAAAAATTATTGTATATACAGTATGCTGTACATTTCTTGCCTACTTGTGTTTGTTCCATATTTGTGAAACAGAGCCTCATGTTTTAAAAGAAAAGATCAAACCCTCTGCAACAAAGAAAGGTATGCAATCAGCCCTGAGTAATTACATCGTAAAACGTGCAAAATGTATAGGAAAAAAATTTAGTTCTTTGTAATCAAACTAGAGCTGCAACAATTTGTCAATTAATTTATAATAATGTTCTATTTTGGTATTTTTAGGCAAAAACTCAAACAAATAGCTGCTTTATAGCCTCTGAAATATGAAGATTTTCTATTTAACATAATCATAAACTGAATTTGACTAAAGGAAGAATTGAGAAAATAATTAGTAAGAAAATATTCATTATTTTCCTCCCTAATCAAACAAGCAGTTCACAGTACATCCTATTGTACTTTAGACATGTATTATTCATGTACAAAAACATGTTTTGTTCTTTGTTGTTGCAAAACAGTTGAGAAGAAGGTAGAAAAGGAAGAGAAAGCTAAAGGTATTGTGTGCAATCAGCTTTGAAATTGTAATTATTTAAATCAGCAAAATGTTGAAAAATGAAAAAAAAATCTTATTAACAGTGTGAAATGTAATGTTTTGTTGTCGTTTCCAGAGGACAGAGTTCTTAAAGAGATACAGGAGTCTGCAAAGAAAGGTAATTGTGTTCAATTCTGAGTGCCCGAAATACATCAGTGTCATTTTTATTCACTTTATTCATGCATGGCATTGTTGTTGTAGAAAAAGCTGCTGTGAAGAAACCTGCCAAGGAGGAGAAAGTTAAAGGTAATGTTGTCGTAATAGAAGTTAATATGATACTTTATAGCTTCATGGCTGACATTATGTTCCCATTCTAACAGCAGAACCTTCTGTATCAGACAGCTTTCTCATGGAGGGTGAGTACAAACTCCTCGTTTTTTAACTGAAATATGACACAAGTGTACAGATTGCAAACATTCTTCTCTCTGGAGTCAGAGAAATGCCAGGAACACATTGTTCTTTACTGTCCCTCCCCAGACGAGCTGCCCTACTTCCAGTGTTTCTTTGTGGATGAAGACGAGGCCCAGTTTCCGTTCTACGCCTTCTCACCGCTGCAGATTTGAGGCTTCAGTCTGAATCCAGTCTGAGGTTTACAATTTAGTCAAATTTACTGATAACGACGAGGTCACGTCACGCCCCGCGCTGCTGAAAACACAGCTGCAGCTGGACGGCAGAGGATGACGGAGGATTTTATGTGATGGACCGTTATTTTATTCCCAGGATTGGTTGAGCTCTCTTACCAAGTACATGCAGCCAGTGTCATTCCTTTACCTTTTTTTTTTTTTTTTTTTTTAATTTATTTTTGTTTTATGTGCTCTGTGGATATCATAAGAATATTTTAAATGGAACAATTTAGTGCATTAACTTCTGTGGATCATTCATTTAGATATTCAAAGCAACATTTGCAAAATCTTTTAATACATTTACAGCTAATTTTCTTATTATTAGTCTGTTAAAACTGTAAACAGGGTACAAGAAAGTCGCTAATCCAAGGTGGACGGGGATCCAATTCCTCTAAACCCACATTTACTTGAAAAGGTGGTTTGTACATTAATTTTTATGCTCATTAATCTGTGTAATTTTAGCTGTTTTCTTCATCATAAGATAGATGCCAAACTGCCATTATAGTGTTATTTTATTCATTTCAAGGAACCATTTTTGTTAGGAATCCTCCTGTTTTTCTTCCTTACTTGCTACACAAAAGGAATCAAATGAAAATGGATCCTCTTGGCATTTTTCTTTATTTTATTTTGTAATTTTTAAACATCTAAAAGGAATGACCATGCACTGTATATATGAGAGCTCCCAAACTTACTGGTGGAAAACTACCTGAAATGTTTAAAGTCTTATTAAAACCATCTGGACACATGCACCAGCTCCTCATTTTGATATTGGTGCTAATGACAAGCCTGAACTCTCAGAATGAGGTTGGAGTTCAGTTGCGTTTTTTTATTTAATTGTTTCTACCATCAAGTATCAGATTCATTCTGTAATTCCTTGATCGACCAAAAACACGCTGTCAGTGACTTCGGTCTCTGGCTGTTTATGTGTGTGTGCACAAAGTAGAAACTTGACATATTTTTGGAAACCTTTTAAGCAGGTTCTTATAAACAAGAGAGTGAGTATGATTGTCGATTATAATGCTATGGGCACATACACCCATCAGGCATAACATTATGACCACCTGCCCAATATTGTGTTGGTCCGCCTTATGTGGTCAAAAATGCTCTCTCAGGGTGTCTTATGGGGTCTGGCACCAGAACGTTGGCAGTGGATCCTTTGGGTACCCAGTGGGGCCTCTGTCAATCAAACTTGTTCCACCGCATCCTGTTGATGCTTGATCAGAATGGGGTCTAGGAAGTTTGGAGGTCAAATCAACATCTTGGGCCATTGTCATGTTCCTCAAGATGTTCCTGATTGTTTGATGTTTTTGCCATGTGGTGGGGTTCCTGCACCAGGGCTAGGCCAGTGACATTTGGGACTTCCATTTGCATGAGGGAGTGTGCTTGTTCTGGGACAATGTTTATTTGGTTGTCTAAGTCTTATCAACACTGATATTAAAATCCAAGGTTTTCCAGCAGAACACCACATAGTACCAATATGATGGTGGTCATAATGTTGTGGCTGATCGGTGTATACCATAATATTAATGCATATCTTATAATGACATCTCAGATAAAATGCGCTAAAATGCAGCAGAATAAACAGGATTTCTGTTTCTGAATATCCTGGACTTGACATGTGCAGTGAGGGCTGCAAGACAGATTTTGAATACTGGTATTGATCATGCATAAACAACCGAATCATGTATTCAAAACTTCTGAAAAATGATAGAGAGAAGAAGAAGTCTAATGCTGAAACATCTTTGATTGTATCAGTACACCATTATTTCTAAGCCAGCTTGTAGCAGCTACGTATTGCTCGCTGCATTTTGCTCCATATGTTGCGTAGAAGACAGTTATTACAGCTTGTGGCACTAATCCTGAGTCTATTCAAGTGCAAATCCACTTATTTTTTTTAAGTTTAGATAACAGGAATACATCTTTATGAGGAATGATGCAGCTCTCAGTGAGCTCAGGCTCCAGTAACTGAACTGTAACAGCTGGAGTTTTATGCAGATGCTTCACTATCGCTGATGTTGTTCCTAATTAGATGAGTCATTGGAGATATTAATAGCAAGACAAAAGACGTTTTGATTCATGGTGAAAAAAGATAAATATATCTTTCAATCTAAAGACTCACTTTTACCAGGTGAACATGTGCAATATTTAGTTTTTTTGATTATAGCACTGTATGTTTGTCTTTGAATGAACTGTGCATGATGTGTGTGTGCTTTTGTTTATGCTTTCAAAATGTTTATGTGGGACACACACTTAGAAACATATGAATCAGCGTGTTTGATACCAAAAACTGACATGTGTCTCTCAGTGGTGTTGCTAACGTACAAGTACAAGAAACGAACCATTCATATTGATGTAAATAGTTAAATAAATGGGGAAAATGGGTTGTTTTATCCCTGAATTGTTACTACTGAAACTGCGCCTTATAACTGACCCTCATTATGCTTGTGAATAGTGGCAATTTGACATTAAAACATAGCACTGCAAGTGTTCGTCTTTTCTTT
Organism: Chromis chromis; assembly: GCA_900302755.1. Taxonomy (NCBI): domain Eukaryota; kingdom Metazoa; phylum Chordata; class Actinopteri; family Pomacentridae; genus Chromis; species Chromis chromis. Next base: position 4,142 of record OMNN01027950.1, read on the forward strand.
AAAGGTACCGATGTTTCTAACACAAGGAGCAGCAATAAACCTATGTAACAGTAATATTTGGTAGTCAGTGCGTTAAGATTTGAGCGCTTAACAAACAAAAAATCACAAATTAAATGTAACAGTCTTTTGTTGTCAAGAAAGGAAGCCTGTAGTTGTGAAAAGTCAATACTGACAGATTTTTTATGCCGCTTTTTTTTTTTTTTTACATCTCTGCATGTAGGAGCAAGTTCCTCATTCCAGACTATCTATGTCAGCATCTTTATAATCTATCATGCAAGTATGGGACTGATTTTATTTTTTTATCCCACATGCAGCTCAAGAGACACATTTTATTGTAGTGCTGCTGATCACACAGTTCCAGACACGCCTTGCGGGGTTGTGATGTGATGTCAAAAAGTGGATGTCCAAAGATTTTCTCCTCTTAAAGTGCAACCTGCTGGAGTAAATTTAGCTGATTCAGTCACACCTTTTAAATCCCCTGAATGCAGCAACATCCCGCTGATTGCAGAAGCTTCTTGCTGTCAGCAGATTTACTACAAGAATCCTAAAGGTGAGGTTGTTTGCATAATATTGTGAGTAATGAGGCTTAATCTTTGTTGTTGCTGCCCTTTTGTAATTTATTTTTATCTTATGGAACTGAAATTGGTGTCTAATTGTGACTAATAATTTGGATTTTCAGTTCAATCCACTGTTAATCATACAGCGCCAATCTACAACATATGTTTTTTGTGAGGCACTTCACGTAGTAAGGTGAAGACCTTACAAAATTAAACAGAAAAATACAACAAATCCAAAGTTTCCACTGGAATCTCTTTGAGCAAACACTTGGAAACAGTATAGAAGAATAAACTCACCTCTAACAGGAAGAAACCTCCGGCAGAACCAGGTCTCAGGGACGGCATCTGCTTCAACCAGCTGGGATGAGGGTAAAGGGGAGAGGGAAAAGGATAGCAGATAACAAAAAAAACAACGACAAACGATGCATTACTGCAGAGCAGAAGCGTGTAGCTTCACAGCCAGACATACATGTAGAGAGGACGAAACTACAGCAGAGAGAAAACATAAATTTGTGATATGCAATGGAGGTAATGTACACACATGGACAAAACTGTTGGTAACCCTTCCGTTATAGAAAGAAAACCCCACAATGGTCAATGAAATACCTTGAAACTGACAAAAGTAATAATAAATAAATAAAAATTACTGAATTACTGACATTGCTTTTGAATTGTGGTTCAACAGAATCATAAAAAAAATAATGAAACTGGCCTGGACAAAAATGATGGTACCCTTAATTTAATATTTCGTTGCACAACCTTTTGAGGCAATCACTGCAATCAAGTGATTTCTATACCTCTCAGTGAGACTTCTGCACCTATCGACAGGTATTTTGCTGCTCCAGCTGTCTCAGGTTTGAAGGGAGCCTTCTCCAGACTGCATGTTTCAGCTCCTTCCACAGATGTTCAATAGGATTTAGATCAGGGCTCATAGAATAGTCCAGTGTTTTGTTCTTAGCCATTCTTGGGTGTTTTTAGCTGTGTTTTGGGTCATTATACTGTTGGAGGACCCATGACCTGCAACTGAGACCAAGCTTTCTGACACTGGGTAGCACATTTTGCTCCAGAATGCCTTTATAGTAAATAACTGTCATCAAACTGTGCAACATTTTTTCCCCAAGTTCCCATATGTGTCACAAAAAATGGAAAAAATGTTGACTCTACACACGATAGATATTTGAATAGTTGTCTCCTCTCTGCTCTCTCCTCTGCTGTGTGTAAATGCAGCTTGCAGTTCAGCCCAGTTCAAGGAAATGGTCTCTGAATTTTTATAATGTGTCTGTTGGCCACAGCTGAGTCACTAATGGTTTCATGGTTTCGCTGAGACGTGCAGAATTTTTAGCTTTTTACAGAATCTGGTTTGTTGTAATGCTTTAGTTTTGGTCATTAAAAAAAAAAGTAGAATAAAATTATTTTAGTGAAATGTTACAAGTTTAAGTTTAGCACTCCTGTCAAACTGAACATCTGGTGATTCTCTCTGTTTTTTCAGTCTGATAAATGATGTCATTTTGTTTTTTTTTTAAAAGATAGTTTGCCTGTCAAGCCTTCTGGCAGGTTTTGGGGTTCAGAGGGTTCAACCCCACAAATCTCTAGAAATTATGAGGGACATAACCTCAATGTTCTTCAAGGGTAGCTTTGGCCTTGATGAGTGTTTCAGTGGAAGACAGAAGAACAAGTGAATCAAAGAGCAGATACTGTAGCTAGTCAGGTCTTCACACTGTACTCCTTAATGAGACCAGAGAGAGGTTACTACAGGTCAGCTTACACCACTGACACAGATTAGTCATGAAGAGGAAACTCCTGCTGCTCTCCTGGGAAGAATCCTGTAACCAGTGAGGACACATAAGAAGCTACACTCCACTTTTTAAAATCTCATTTCTACCTTTTTAAGATTGAGAAAATTGTGACATGAACTCCTAAATGCTCAGGCAAATGATTCTGTGAGAGCAGGGGCAACTTTTTAGTTTACTATAACTGGAGCATGAGGACAGATTTTCATTTCAATGAATTCAGCTGGCAACTGCCAAATGAGTTCCACTCCAGTTACCACACTTTCTTTGTGTCGCAGGCTATTCAGAGGAGGCCAAAAACTTGGCAGCGTGTGTGTAGGGATGAGAAGAATGGCCACTTGTAGTCGCAGTGTTCAGTAGGCTGGACACAGCACACAGGGCAGGACGGGAAGGATTTTTAGCTTCTTGTGGTGTGGGAAAGACGGAGGACAGAGGAGGGGAATCCACCTCTCATTCGGATTAAACACCCACAGTTGGACGCCGGTTTATTGACAGACTCTATTTATAGACTTTTACTAACTGACTAGTGCTGGGTTATCCTCCCTCACCATCACCTGCCTGTCATGCCAGCGGCAGCGTTCAGTCACGGTTGGTCCACACACCATCGAATGATGCCTCTACGTGATGACATCACAACTTAAACCGGATTATCCCGAGGCGAGTGACATCACTGCCCCCCTCCCCTCATCATCTCGGACCATCTGGGGGTTACTACAGGACGCCGAGTTCAATGGTCACACTGGTTGTTGCTGCTGCACGGTCGGCTCCGGCCTGCACCGTCACCCTGCAGCTGTCACCTGGAACTGACCCATCACAGGGACCGTACTGTTCCCACGATTAAGGCTGACATATCTGAATAGAAATGTGGGACCGCATTCAAAGTTGGGAAGACAGAAAAGCGAGTCCTCTGTTGAGATAAAGTGGTACTTGTGGGCTTTAAAGAGACCAAGTGAAACATCTGAGACACTGGAGAGGTTTAGTTCAGCCATTTATTTTCCCTTTTTTCCCCCACATGTGACACAGAATTAAAACACTTTAGGCCCTTCACTGTCTGAGTTTCTTACAAAAGAGCTTACAAAAGAGTCCCTTAAAATATTTATCTCATGTTGCAACAAATCGAGTGCAAATCACTGCATGCAATAAAACAACGTATTGAGTTTTTTTTTTCTTTGAAAAAGAACCCCTTGTTGATCGTTCGCAGTGCCGGGAAGATTTGCTCTTTCACGTGGAAGGTAAAGTTAGGCTTTCTCGTACGTGCGGACCGCCTGGACCCCCTCAAAGTTTAATGTCTGGAGGCAAAGGGGAAAAAAGCAATACATTACAATTACACCTCAATGTAAAGCAAGTTTCCTTCAATCTATGTGAGTCATATAATTTAAGTTATTGCACAACTGCAAAGGCAAGGCGAGGCAGGTTTATCTGAACACCCTTCCAAGAACAGGATGACTCAAAGCGCCTTGCATAAGCTGCCTGAAATGTTATTTGTAAACTGATAAATGTAACCACCATGACAAGGCAAGGCCAAGTATATTTGTATTGTAAATTCCCTACACAAAGACAACCTCAAAGTGCTTTACATGTGCTTTAACGCAACAAACACAACAGAACAGGTGCCCTTACCATCACCATCTTCCCATCTTTGATTTCTCTGACAAATCTGGTCTCTTTACCATCCCACTTCTGCACTTGCACGAGCTTGTCTCCTTCCATGGTGAAAGTGGACTGCAGGCAGAATCAACATCTTATTTAGCACCAGAGAACATCTCACGGGATTACACTTTAACTTTTACTTTGCTTACTTTGACATGACGGTCATCAGGGGTGGTCTCATCGAACTCCTCTCCCAGTTTGGAGGAGATCTCAGTGTTCCTAAAGGTGCTCAGGGTCTTCACCACCACTTTGTCCCCATCTTTGCTGATCGCTACTGTTGGTTTGGTGACATTGCCCACTTGTCTTGTGGCAAAACCAATACCTGTCCAAAAAATTAAAGTTCTACTTTTAGTAATGCATAATTCAAATTAAAAAGATTATTTTCTCCTTTTCTGTACAATTTGAACAAAAACGTACGTAATAAGCAGCCACTATCTCAGTAACTGTACAATAAGTGTCTCAAAAAGGAAAATAAAAACAACACCTATCCAAAACTAGGTCTATCTTTAATCCTACATTATGCAAATTAAGCCTATAACAAGATTTTATTCATTATTTTCTTCTTCTCTGTACTATTTGAACAAAAACGTACGTAATAAGCAGCCACTATCTCAGTAACTGTACAATAAGTGTCTCAAAAAGGAAAATAAAAGCAACACCTATCCAAAAATAGGTCTATCTTTAATCCTACATTATGCAAATTAAGCCTATAACAAGATTTTAGTCATTATTTTCTTCTTCTCTGTACTATTTGAACAAAAAACTACAAAATAAGCAGCCACTATCTCAGTAACTGCACAATAAGTGTCTCAAAAAGGGAAATAAAACCAACACCTGTCCAAAAAAAAGGCCTATCTTTAATAATGCATGATGCAAATTAAGCCTACAACAAGATTTCAGTCTTTATTATCTTCTTTTCTATACAATTTGAGCAAAAGAACACAAAACAAGCAGCCACAATCTCAGTAACTGTACAATAAGTGTCTCAAAAAGGGAAATAAAATGTCTTTTGCTCACCAAGTGCCTTCATGTAATCATCAAAGTTCTGGCTGTCCACCAGTTTCCATGTAGCGCAGAAAGCATCAACCATTTTTGCAGATGTTATTGGTCCAGTTCAGCGTCAAACTGTCAGTTTTCTCTGCTCTCTGTGCTGTAAATCCTGCAGCCGGTGCAGCTTGTCAGCATGGCAAGTTAATAATGTAGCAGGGGGCGGGGACGTAAGCCGAGGCGCGCAAAGCTGATTGGATGATCCAGACCGTTTGTGGGCTGTGATTGGTCGTCGTAAAGTGTGCTGTTATTGCTGAATTATCAGAGAGTATCTGATATACAAGCGGGTATATATAATCACAGTAATCGTAAACTTTAATGATGAATATAGTAAACAGTCCTTATTATTTTTATTATCAATTTTGCCCTCTGGACTCGTGTGCACAAGTATGAAAAGCCAAAAGGGCCATAAATCCTCACTTCTCAAACAGGCTTTAAAAACACACTAACAAACAAAACCTGTCATGAAGCCGTTTTTAACTACTTGGAATATTAAAAGCGTTTTATGGCAGCATATTAAAAATGCATATTAATTACCATTTTAATTAAAAGTGCCATAAAAACTGATATTTTACTGTAAGTGACCAGAGTGGTGAAAAAAGTGGTGTATTTGCAGTCTTTGACAGTTGTTAGGGTGGATTTATTTTATAAAACAACTGCTAGCTTAACATTGATATTAACACCATTTAACCCTTTAAGACCTGAGCCTCAAAATGTCCGCCTGGTGTTTTTTTCTTATTTTGACTACAAAAGGGTAAAAAAAAAAAGTCCTGGGAGTGCTGGTGCCCATTTTTTCAGAAGAAACTTTCAATATCTGGCAGTTATTTACGATCTTCTGCATGTTATCAGAGTGTAATAAAGGTTAAAATGACATTGTGCTTCACAGCCAATATAGTGTCATTATGGTAATTTAATTCGTATGCGAATGAAAATACCGTATACGAATGAAATTACCATAATGACACTATATTGGCTGTAAAGCGTCACGATGTTCATATCCGAATGAAAATACCGTATACGAATGAAATGACCGTATACGAATGAAATGACCATATACGAATGAAAATACCGTATACGAATGAAATTAACCTAATGACACTATATTACCACCAATATAGTGTAATTACGGTCATTTTATTCGTACCCTCCCAGGAATCCATGGATTTTTTGGATTTTTTTTCCGCGCAAACCGTGACATATTTACGGTATTCCAAAGTGTGCCAGCCGCCGCCGACGCACTAGGACTTAAAGGGTTAATGTCCATTGAATCCATGAGTTGTGTTGATCTAGGCCCAAAAGGACTGATTTCACTGAACTCATGAAAGTTATTCCAAGGGCACAAACACATAGGGGCAGTGGTGGCCTAGTGGTTTGTGAAGCAAACTTGTAACCGGTGGGTCCCCGGTTTGAGCCTCCAGACTGGCAAGAGGTTGAGGTGGGAAAGTCAGAGCGACCGCTTGTCCCAGTCACCACCACTGTGGGCCCTTGAGCAAGGCCCTTAACCCCTGACTGCTCCCCGGGCGCTGCACCGCGGCAGCCCACTGCTCCTAGTATGTATAGTTAAGGTTAACTTTGAATAGGATGGGTCAAATGCAGAGAAGGAATTTCCCCAAGGGGATCAATAAAGGTTAGATTATTATACACACACCACCTTTTTGTTTGCCGAGGTTGCGACACATTGGTATGCATACCGACCACCACTAAGAGGTACAAACCCCCATAAGAGGTATCAGTGGCTGGTTAATATCAAAGCTAACAAAGTAGAGCAAAATCACAGGTAAAGAGCGGAAAATCCCAGGAAAGAGGATTCTGTTTCCAGGGAGCACATGTTGCTGATAGGATAAATCGTGTGCCAAGTACAGGGACATATCTCTCCACCAACAAGGGAGCACAAAAGTTTAAACCGCGGTTCCTCCCCAACTGATAGTTCAGCCACGTTCATTACTGTGTTATAAAAACCTTTGTGTAAGAGTAAAACTTCATCCTTTTCTGGGAGGTTGGTTACAGATAACAGCTTGCTAACTGTGATTTCCCAAACAGAAAAGGTCCTTGTACAACATGTTTTGAGACACTGATATTAGAAAATAAACAGCATAATTGGAGAGAAGTAGTTTGTCTTCTATCTCAAATAAACGAACACCAAAAATCGCCATTAAAGAGTAGCATTTTGTTGGCATTTTTGACAGTAATTAGAAAAAGGTGAGTAAAAAACACAATTTTAATTAGAGAGCCAGTAAGAAAATGAATAAAGATAAAAAATAAATGCTGTAAAACTGTCAGGACAGTGTTTTTTTGGACTGTTAAAGTCACAAGATCTGCATAAAAAGTGGCATTTTGGCAGTTTTAGATGGTGTTACAAGCTACATTTTGATTACAGCACTGTAAAAAGCTACGTTTGGATTTCTGACAGCATAAAAAGTGCCTTCGCATTCAAAAGGTGGCAATTTGGTGCACTTTGGCGCAATAAAGATCAGCATCTACAATTGAAGTAGTGGTGAGGCTGTACTAAATGCTTACATGCTCACGTGACAATGCCAACATATTCATGATCTTGGCTTAGCATACTAGCATGATAATATCTGCTAATATGTGCTAAGCTAAATACAAAAATTACAGCTGGGGTTGATGTGAATCTCATTGGGAGGATTTAATGATAGCACTACAGACAAACTACTAGGTTCCTTCTGAGGGGACAATAAAAATCATTAGGATTTATCCTTTGTAGACCTTCAGTGTATCTACCAAGTGTAATAGTAATTCATAAAAGCTGTTATATATCAGCCCTGATCAACTGACCAACATTCACGGAAAGCCATTAGAATCTGTAGTAAAGCATAAAAGAAAATGGCAGTGATTCTATTTAGGCGTAATTAACATGACATGACTGAGAGTTCCTACTGTATACCTTTATTGTTCATATTGTTCATAAAATACTTTGTGCAAATACAATCTGACATGAATACAAACAGATGTCCACTGTTACAATACAGCAGATCTGTCCTTATCAATAACACCAAAGATGTAATCATTAACACTAGTATTTGATACTTTATGATACAAAATGAAATCCCACTATTGTTGAGTATATTGTCAAAACGTTTTATGTATCTGCTTCAGACTAATAGATTAAACTTGTAAATTCTTGGCACTGTTCGAGGCCATTAATGTATGAAGCAGCTTTGAAAATCTTTCATAATAAAATCAAATTCCTCCCCAAAAAAACATCACATTTCATACAGTAATTATTTCAAATAAATTATCTAAAGAATCATTTTTAATTCCCTGAATTTCACATATAGTATAGCGCATGCAACTAAAAAAATTAAATGTTCCACAATTAAATTTCAGGGATCTGTACTTTCACATAATCAAGGAGAGTGGGTTTACCGTATATTTCTGAAGCAGAAGTCCGAATTCATCCGGCATCTTAAAACAGTTATATATCACAATGATGTTTCTGCCCCATACAGTTAAGTTGAATATGAAATGATAAGTTAAGGTGAAAGAAAAGACGGTCAGTTTCTTTAATTTTCCGCTCTAAAGGCTGGAAAATGCCCCATAAGGGACAACTAAGCTATTTATTTACCCACTATAACCAAGTTGATGCATCATGTCACTCCCGAGGGTAAGCGCACAGAGTTTAAACATTAAACAATGTGTTATTGTCCTAATACTTTAAATGATTTTACTGTAATAGATCAAGGGTTAAGAAAATAAAATTATACACAGAAAGAACAAACAGGGCAGAAGAGGTAGCATTGCAGAGGTAGAGAGTGAGGTAGGAAGCACAGAGCAGCACTGAGGCTTCTCCACATTAAGGCCCATCTCTCCTCTCCTCCTTATTAACCTAAAACACACCCTTTGATAGAGGGAAATATTTTTGTTCATGCTGCACAATGACAGTTTTATTATAAAAATGAGTCACTTATTCTGCAACCAGTTACCTTATAAAGAATATCAGGATATAGTGAAGGCAATTCCCTACTTCAGTGGCTTGTTGTAGAGAACAATTTGTTGAAGAAAGCCAGAATTTAAAAGCCACTGGCTGTTGGCGACAGTATAAATTTCTACCCTGACTGCATTATAGTTCATAGAAACTCCAGTTAGCACAAGTATTAGAAGATAACTAAATGCCTGTAATAGCAAAAAAAAAAATACACACTCAAAGTAAAAACAGTTTTCCGGGCACCTTACCGCATAATATTACAAAACTACTGATCCATGCAGCAAAAAAAGGCTTTCCTGAAGGTGACAATATCTTCATGTTTTCCCTCAGAAAATTAAAAAACACAGCAAATTCATTAGATAAAGATCATATGTGGTTGTTGCAATTTTGAAAGCTTGTCGAGAAACATGAATCAAACTGCATAATGATGCAAACTAGTCAGTTCTTACAAAACAGCAAATCAAAGTGCCTAAAATAAAATCCCTTCTCTTTAGAAAGATGAGAATCAGGAAGGAATTTAGGGTTCAACAGACAAAATGCAAACAGCGCTAGAAAAAAAAAAATGGCACAAGACTGACGTCTGTTGGATTGTCCTAACCGCAATGTGGCATCTCAGTGTGTGTGCATGTAGTATTGTAAGTAGTCCTGACTTGTCCATGCACATATGGAAGAAGGGTGCTATCTGAATACCCCAACATTGATTGACAGTGCCACCTCTGGTTTCCTGGTTTTGGTTTGTCCAGTTTTCTTCTGTGATCCAGAAACATCAGAACCTGCAGCTTGCCCTCTGAAAACAAGCAAGAGCACAAAATGTCAACAAGGTCACAACATAAAGCATTAACACAACTAATGGACACAGTTTGTATGGATTCACAGCTTTTTTCTTTCCCTCTGCAACTGATTTGAGCAGAAACATCTGTGAAGCCTTTAAATTCATCAGAGAGTAACTATCATTTTCCCTGCGGCTGCATGCAGGTCCCACCCTTTCCTGCGTTGCTCTGCTTGCTCTCTGAGCCTCTGCTGGCCCTGCTCATCCTCCAGGGTGATGAAGCCCCTGTTGTTGTCAATCAAAAGGTTCTGAAATAACGTACAGAACAGATTCAGTATTTCTGACACACAAGCAAAAGAGTTTATTAAACAAATAAAGCTTTATTAATACCTTGATGCCGATCGTGTCGCCATCTTTAAGGTGGAATGGTGCTCCCAGCAGTGATTCTGCCTTTTTCTTCTTCTTCTTTTTGGAAACCTGCTGAGTCTGATATTAAAAGATGTGTTATTCAATGAAAGCATGGCAGTAAAGACGTAAAACATGAGAATGTAATCTTCCCTCTTTGCTACATTTCATGCAGCCAACATTACGCTCTAATGTTACTGTCGGGCTGTTTTTACTTTACCATTTCATCTGTCTACTGAATAAAAGAGAGCAATTGCAAATATGGATTATCCCCAAGCCCCTAAACTACTTTACAAAAAAAACCTCGCCTAAAATCTTACCCAGTTGGAGATTTCCTCCCAGATGTGTTTGTCTGGCTGGTGTTTAGCCAGCAGCAGAGCGTCAGGAGAGAGGCCGTAGTGTGCAGCCAAACAGGTGCGTAGAGAGCGAGGAGAGGAATCATGGGATGCGTCCCAAACCAGCTCCTCTGGAGGGTAGTAACACCTCTCTCCCGGCACGCCCATCTTAACATTCAGCAGCACTTCCTTCGGCCTTGTAACAAGAAGAAATTAAGGTCAAAGATGCAACATATTGAACTGATTTATCACAAAAAGCAAGTAAAACTACAAAATTTACCCAAGATCCTCCTCTTTCAGTAGCTGCTGCACACAAATATCTGAACCACTGGTCAGCTTCAACTTCCTGAGAAACAACAGAGCATGTGGAGGAGCAATGACTCAAAGTTCTGTCATTAATGTCAATAATCTGGTGACCATCAATGTAGTAAAACTGTAAATGTTCGGACCTGAGTGTTACTTGTTGTCCTCTGAGGATGCGGGCCAACCTCCGTCCCTCCAGCTGCCACACACGCATGAACCCAGTGGTTGGCATACACACATCCTGAAGGGCCGGCAGCGTCATCACCTGAAACAGCAAAAGAGAGCGTCTTCAAATATCTGAAAGTTTCACAATCAAATAAAGATAAATTCAACTCCTATACAAAGGAAAATAACTGTTTCCTTGTCACATGTTTAGTTGTGGCTGGTTTCAATGTAATTATACTGAAAATGAAGTCTCTAGAATGTAGTCTTTAAGGATTACTCGACTACTTGAACACACACATGACCTGAACACTCTACCTGAGTCTTGAGATCCTCCAGCGTGACCTCGTCTGATATCTCTACCTGCCCCACACTTCTCAGCTCTGCTGTGTTTCCACCACAGAGAGGAGGTGACTGACTGTGTGTTTCACCTGCAGTCACAACATCCAGCATCTGCTCTTCAGCAGGGCCGTTGTCAGTGTGATTAAAATCTGATACCATGTTTTTTGGATCCAGATACAGCCACACAGACATCTTGAGAAAACCCTGATAGGAAAAGACAGAACAAAGGCTAATGAGAGAAGCTATGAAGCTAAAACACATCATGAATCTCCAGACAAACTCAGAACATTCAAGTACCTTCGGAGGCAAATGTCCTTCTGTGACAACTAATGTCTCTCCATTGCTGATCTTCAGCTCTGACAGAGAAGCATCCTGAGAATAAAAAAGTGGTTGTTAACAAGTGGTTGCAAAGGTTTGAGGATTATCTGATTTGGGAATATATGTGGGTAACATCTGCCAAGTACAACAACAGTTAGTGAAATAATAGTCAATCACCATGTAGAGTGATCACCTATAGACGGGTGACTAATTTAAGAAAAAACAACATAATTTATTGCAGGGATGGAAGAACATTCTTCCTAAAGATTTCCCCTGATTGATGATCACACATCGGTCCAAAATCTCCCATAGTTGTTCAACTGGGTTGAGATCTAGTGACTGTGAAAGTCATAGCTAATGCTTCACACTATTTTCATCTCATCACACCATTCAGTGACCACCTATATATGGGGGCATTGTCAACCTGTAAGAGACCTAAGCCATGCCTCCAAATGCCCCCAACAGCATAATAGAGCCATCAGACCTCCTCACTGTAGGGGCATTTCCAATGAACTGTCACTGGTCTGTATACATGCACCTATTCTGATAATAGATTCATTCTTCAAGAAATTTATCCAAACCTTGCCTAGCTGGATGTGAGGATTTGCAACAGACATTTTTCTGAGGTCACTTGATTAATTGAGAAAAAGAACTGCAGATTAATTAACAACAAAAAACAACTGTTAGAGCCTTCCACTCTTTCTCCTCCCACAATCTATGCGTTACCATTTTCAAAATCCCATTATCTACGGGAAACAACAACTACTTAAAGGCTAGCAATCTACCACACTGAAAATGTTAAGTTTTGCAGAGGATTTGAATCATGCACTAAGATAGCCATGCTAGTTTATTTTTTTAAACTGGCTATTTTAATGATCATGCCTGCCTCCCTGCATGCCAATGTTCCACCAAAACAATTCCAACATCACTGTTTTGATTGGACATGCTGCTATATATTTTACTTTGCTCTGCCCAATATGATTGTGACTGGTTTAAAAAAATACAAACAAGCTTTCTTTCCCCTGTAGCAGAATGATGATGAGGTGCAGCCACATATGCATATAATAGCTGCATCCAAACTTTTTAAGGAGAATTCTATTTTTTTTCTCTAAAACTGTTTAAGTGATTTTATTCAGAGTTTAACATTTTGGCAGCTTTCTGACAATGTTCTCTTGTTTAATTTTGTGTGGAGTGAAATATCACTGAAAAATGTGTGGAAAAAGTACCCTGATAAACGGTGTAAAAGGAGATGTTTGATTTAGGCATGACATATTGCTTCCAATAGTTAGATACTTACCTCATCCATAAGTGGCTCTCCCACCTCCTCACACCAATCAAGCCTCCTCAAGTGCCAACAGCTGCCTGCAAACGCATGAAATGACATTAATAACCAAACGTTGCCCCGAAGTAGAGCTTTTATGAAAGCAGAGATCATCTTGGTGAGCAGAAATGCTAAATTCACAAAAGCTAAGTCTACAGTGCATGCAGTCTTACCATCAAGTCCAACAGCATCCAGCATTGCCTTTAGACACTGTAAGAAGAATTTAAAAAAAAAATTTTTTTTAAAGTCCATGTACTTGTAATGTAAGCACAGTATGAATGTTTTACTAAATAAATTGATTAATATTTTCATTTCCTCACCTCTTTAACAGTGCAAGTCTTCTCCACAATAATATCCATCTCCATGCCAGCAGATGGCGCTGTACCCACAGTGAAGTGCAAGAAAAGCTGCAGAGAGCCCGAAAAACAAATCTCTTAACTTCAAACAAGCAATTTAAACACTCATAGCACCTTGATTTGTTGTGATTTGTTTTAAATTGTAGGATGCAATTAAAGGTTCTGTAACTTTCATCAGTGCAGCTGCAAATACAAGACGTTTTATTGCAGAGTTCAAATAAAAGACACACCTGTGACGCCCCGGGGCCGTTTCCCGGACAGAGAGTCAGTGTGGTCATGAGTCGTACTCCTGCATCCCGAACACTCAGCTCCTCACATACTGTCAGGTAAACCAGGATAAGACAACACAAGTTCACTTCATACACGTGTTCTAATACTTCAAAGACAGATGATAAGAAGAAAAATTACAAGCGGGGGGAGTACCTTTTAAACATTTAACAAGGGGACAGTGTCAAGGAAAGCGTATCTTAATATTTTGTTAAGATGAGGGGGATTTCCAGCTCTAAGTGATCTAAACCATTAAAACCACCCCCAGGTAGCAAATGAAACAGTACCTGGAGGAAGGAGTTTCCCTGTGCAGTCGACCTGCCTCAGACAGTACTGTGCACCTGGTCAGCAAGAAACAGATAACAGCCAATGTAAGAAGTAAAACTTTTAAAAAACATTTTAGAATTGCCCGAATAGTAGCCAAGATAGAAATACTCTTTGAGGAAAATGAAGAAATGTTCAGGCTGACTGATTTTCAGCCTGTCTGATTAATAATTAATTTGCTTTCAAGCTGTGAAAAAATTGTTTAAAAGCACAATTACCTCCTTTCATACGTACCTTATTAGTATACCCTATGCTCCTATATACTGTACTGGGGCTGTTCTAAATAGCAATTGCCTTTCTTCGAATATTCGGGTCCAATTTAGGACGGTTATCCGAATCCGATCGGGACCAGACCTACACTGTAAAAATTTTATTTATTGTATTTTGTATTTTTTACTTTCATCTTACCTCACTTATTCACTTTATTAATACTCCTGATCCCCTTGCTTGTAATGCTGCTGTGCCTTGAATTGCCCCTTGGGGACAAATAAAGTTTTTGAATTTGAATTTAATAGATCAGATATCCGATATATATATATCAGATATATTAATTTAAAAATGCGCTACTTTGGCTCTGATGCAGCCATCTTTATTTATAGTCACCACTCTGTGATCTTGGGCAATGATCCACCCATAAGAGTGGCCTTAAGTTTAGAGTCTTCCAGTTTAATAGCCAGCGATTAAGAAGTTATCATAAAAAAGAATTCAACTTATTATTTAGAAATGAATGAACCCCAAAATGACATCTAATTATTTTGCATGGCTTCAATTATATGCAATTAAAAAGTGAAAAAAGACAGTTTATATGTATAAATGGGAATTGCGTAACAACTTTAATATACTTGTACATTTAAGTGTTCATGTACGGCTGTGTTTCTGCAGTTCAGTGTAACACTGAGCATCTTGCCTGCGGTTTGCTCCTGTAGCTGCAGCTCCTCTATAGCCCTTTGTTTCACCTCAGACAGCAGCTGTGGGGGGAGACACATTATACAAAAATGTAATTATTTTTAGGAGAATAATGTAATGCTTAGTTGAAGTTAAAAAAAAAGGTAAAAGAGAAAATTAAAAAGAGCAAACAACGACACAAACTACTGACCATACTTCCTGTGGCTGGAACCTTGATTTTCTTCCTCTCCTCCTCTTTCTCCCCTTCTCCTCCATTTACATGAGGTCGAAACTCCACCTGGAGCCAGCGGCAGTCAGACGGTGTGGTCACAGTGACGACGTCTCCATTTCGGGTAAACACGCTAAAAACAATTTTAAAAAAGACAGTCATATAACAAACACAAAGAAGCCAAAGTGTAAATCATGTGCATCACAGAAAGGTTACCTGCTGTCAAACGACTGTGGCTCCAACACCAACAGAGCGTCTCCATCTTTCAGCGACAGCTCCTTCAGAGTCCGCTGCATGTCGTCAGGGGGAAAGACCCTCCATCCACTTGCCCCTCCACCCTCTCCTGCCCCCTGCTCTTTTCTTTTTGCTCCCTTATGCTCCTGACACAACAGACTCTCCTTAGGCTCCCCCAGAGCCTCCTTTACCTCCCCAAGAGTCGCACCACCTGCAAACCCTCTAGCCTCCCTTTTAAGTCCTGGTCCCCCGTTTTCAAAACCTTCCTTGCTCTCCTCACACTCCACCCCATCCTCCACCTCTTGTTCCACATCTTCCCCCAAAAAGGGACGAACTACAGTCAGCAGGACTGGCTCCCACTCAGCTCCGGTTTGGACAGTTGCACCGCACACCTGAAAGGATAATAAAGGATATATAAAAATGATGTAGATGGCAGATATTTGAGCAAGCTTGTGTTTAACTAGAATGCAATGTTCTGAATTATGGCTTTCCTCACCTCTCTGCCATTCCACACAAACAGGTCAGTGTTTGTGTAGATTCCTGCACTATAGAGAGATACAGTATCATCTGTAAAGGATAAAACGATAAGACGTTACAAGAATAAACAAATCCCTGACTTCTACTGCCCTCCTGCTGTGGCATTTTCAAATATGTAATCTTAAGTTGCTAACCTGTAAGAGTATTGTAGAGGTGTAAACCTGCCGGAAGACTTTTGGCAATAGTCAGAGCCATGTCTCCTTCCCAGAGTTCCTGCATCTAAATGCATACAAAGAAAACAACTCATTATCACTGTTACTTTCAAGATATCGAAACACAGCAGCTGTTGTTTTTTAATTAATATACCTGATAAATGGCTAATCGCAGGTCTCCCACGGTTTTCCTACGGTCAAAACTGAGTGCAGTGCTCCCATTTGACTCTTTGCTGACTGGTTGCAGGGCTCCATTTTCTAACTTATAGGAGGGTGCCAGGTGCAGATGCAGCTCCACAGTGTTATTAGTGGCTTCAAACTCCTCACTGTAAGAAAAACAGTGTTGACTCGTCATTTTTATATGCAACAACCTCATTTTGATGCACATTTCTTCTTTTTTCTACATGTTGTTGGGTTTGAAGTTGTACTTAATCAACAAATTGAATTTTTAAATACAAATGAAACGCTAGCATTGTGAGTCAGAACCTATTTTAAAGCTTTAAGTGCAGTGATAATTGTGTAATATGTAAATGGGTGTCTTTGTTTCTATACCGCATCTGCTGCAATTTGATGTTTTCCTCCTGAGCCATCTGGATGAGTTGAGAAGGAATCTTGTATTGAGGGTTATTCAGAGCTGGAAAAGACAAAAACAAAATATACACGTAATTTTATTATTACATCTTTAGTTTATTTAATAGATCCCAGAACTATAAACGAGTTATCAAACGTTAATCGATCACCTGATGAACCCATTAAACTCTTTTTTTCCCCTTCTGTTATGTACCTCTTCTCCATTTCTTCCTCCAGTCAAACAAGGCAGACATGATCTTTCCATTACAAATACAAAACATGCTGTTCATTACCTTCACTGGGCCTGTGCAGCTGTGTTTTCCTGTAGAACAGCATGTAGGCGCTCTCTTTGCCCTGGAACTGCTTCTCTATGTCCGACTCCCTGATTGAGGTCACAGTGGAGTCATTCAGGTCAAACCAGTGGCTACCCTGCTGACAGACAGGAAGACGCACCGTGAGAAAGCAGGCATTAGAGTAATCACAAGATGTCCAAGAAAACAAAACTATAAGGCTTTAAAAGGCTTTACACTAGATGAATGTACGTTAAACTTTATATTATAGACTATTATCGTAATACCTCTGGTTTAGATTCTGGCTTCTGATTCGGTCCTGGCTGTTGTTCAGCAGCTCCTGGGTCCAGAGCTGCTGAAGGATCAGAGTTAGTGGTCTGCTCTGCTGGGCCGGGAGGCTCAGTCACTGGGCTTGGCGGGTTTGTCTTCAGTGCCACCCGAGTACCATTAGACACCAACAGGAAAACTTCATTGTGGGACTGTAGGAACTACATCAGAAAAAAGACAAAGCACAGAAGCCAGGGCTTATATAGAGGAACACAAAACAAGGAATACAGTAACAAAGAACAACAAAGAAGCCAATAATACCTTGCCAATGGGACCATAGTGTTTTCTGAACTTTTTGCTCCAGGATGACCCAATTTTATCCATGAGTTTTTGGCCTAGCTGGTCCAACAGGACACTCTTTGATGACTCCTAGAGGACATCAAAGAAGCAGCACTTTATTCACAAATCATGGCTATTCCAGTGTCCAGAAAGAAAACATGTATGAAACACACATAACTCAGACAAAGGTAGAAATGCTCTTGCTGTACCTGGGCAATTATAGCAGTGAGGACAGACAAAGGGTCATCTTCTTGAAGTTTTGGCTCACACACTTCCTTGGCCTCCACCTTGACTTTCTTCTGAGTTTTGGGTTTGCAGTCCTCCTCCTGACAACGAGAAATAGAGCTGCTGCTTGTCCTAATGCACACATTCAAATGCTTGCAGATCTTGCTCAACTTAGATAGTAATGTACACAGAAAAAAAAACTGCCAGTGTGTATTATATTACAAAAAAGGGAAGTGCAACTAATGGCTTCTTAATTTTAAATACATTTTTGTTGTTCTCATTTCTTTCTCTCACCGGTGGCTCCCATTGGCCGAGCTCATCAATGTCCCTGATGTAAGCGTGGTAATGGCCACCATAGCAGCCGCCCTTATGGATGATCACAGAGAAAAGCTCATAAGTGTAATCAGAGTCCTCACCATCAGTCTGTAATGGGGGAAAAACATAATAATTATCAACATACATGTAATTGCAACACAGACTTTTTGGATGAAGATAGACATAAGCCTGGCATCCACACAGGTAAAATAGAAACAGTCAAGTTAAATGTGTCTAATCTACTAGTAGAAATAAGGAAGCTCAGTTAAAATCTCTCAAGTACCTGTTCACAAAAGGGTCGTAGGTTGATGGTGAGGGGGAAGCTGTAGCGACCCGTCTCCTTGTATCGCTCAAATTTGGCAAAGTCAAAGCTGAATCTCAGCAAAGACATAGTCATGAACGGAGGCAGTTTCCTCAGCTTGGCAGACTAAAGGGAGGTAAGAAGCCGAAATAAGAGGGTAATAAGAAAACTGTGTACACTTGCTACAAGTTCGTAACCTGCCTAATTTTGTGTTCTCTTTTCTATTTAACTGTTTAATGTACAGCATGTTCAGACAATGAGACTAAATAAAAAGAAGAACACATTCTCCTCTAGTTCACTGCAATAAAACCTTTATTATTGTGTTAACACAGTCTGAAGGGTGGCACTGACCTTGGCAGCAGTGACCAATCTGTTACACTGTGCACAGCGGTACAGGTTATTGCCCTCAAATAACTCTTCCTCCACAAACATGTTCCACAAAGCCTCTTCCAGGCTGGACACACCACAAACACACACCGTCAGGTCCAGGAAGTCCTCCTGAAGAGGGCACAAACACACCAAGTTAATTAATAATCTTAATCTTAACATTAAATAGGGAGATTTACTCTGCTGCAATATCTCTTATAGTGTCAGACATCTAAATCCTGCCTTACGTAAGACGAATAAGTATGCATATTTGAACAGGATATAGTTTCAAAACACAGGAGGCAGGTCACAAAGGCCTGTGGATAGTTCACACAGTGGCACACCTGTCTCTGGCTGACATTTCCACACTCCTTGCAGACAATGCTGTTGACAATGGTCCCGTGGTAGAGCCGGTGGATAAATGTACTGCCGCTGGTGCCCACAAGAGAGTGCTCCAAGGCACTGAACAGAATCCTGTTAAGCTCCTGCACATCATGCTGATTTGTCCCCTTGAAAAAGAAACAACAGAGGATTCAGAGGCCAGAAAGACATATGCTGTGTCCCAATGTGCACATACTTAATTCCATTTTTCATAGTTTAATGTTTTCATTGGTACATTGAAGAACTCAATATGCAGGACTTACGCAGATGAAACCTCATTGAAAAAGTTCTCAGCAGACTAAACATGTACAATTCTGTTTTCTCTACTGTTCCCTCGCATTTTTTTTTCAACATTTGCCTGTTTTTTCCCAGTACTTTGGAGAAATAAATGCATTTTGGGACAATATTGTCACTCAACAAAGCACTGTTAAGTCTTTCACTTTACCACTGTCTTTATCTGGAGCACACTAAAACTTCGATAAAACCAGCATGCAGTAAGATGGGACAAAGCATGTCACTCTTTGCCTTAAATCAATCATTTACACACTGCAATTTGTCAACATGTTCGTCTGGTATGTGTATGGTCTCTCGACTTTACATGTCAATAGTTTTGGAGCGCTGCTTCAGGTTTAATCACATCCCTGTATGAATAGTTTTGACCTGAAACATGTGGTTTACATGGCTTCTGGCCACTTTTTATTCTGTTCTCCTTCATCATGTATTCATTTTGCATTAATGCAGCTTGACCGCCTCCACACTAAAAGGAATTCCGGTTAAATTCCTGGCCAGGCTCTTTATAGTAAGTTTGAAAACCAGTTTTGTTGACTTCAGCATGCATTTCCCGGCATTACTGGAAAGGAAAATCAATAACTGAAATGAGAAGTGCAACTTGAGCCTCTCTTTCTCCTTCTCCCTGTCACAGATAATGGACACAGACCTCGCTGCTGTTCCAGCCAAAGCTGTCAGTGAGGTCGGCGGTGGAGGCGCTCTGCTGGTCCACCAGCAACAGACGGGCAAACAGTCTCTGAAGCTCCAGTGGGATCACTCTGACCTGAGGAGAAGAGGGAAGAATCCTCATTATACCTCACAAACACACGTTAAATTAGCAGTTACACCTGCAGGCACCTTGCAAGACTTACTTTTGCCTCTGGTTTGTCTTTGTCCTCCAGACATCCTAATTCATCTGCCCCCAAACTGAACAGCTCCCCTGCAAACATAACAGTGATTAAGTAAACAGAGTAAAAAGATTGTGAGGTTATGTGTTGCACTGATTGTCCCTCATCCCTACCTCTGAACTCGGGGGTGAAAAGCAGGGTCTGGAGCAGAGAGTTGAGGTAGCAGGTCCCTCCCTGGTTCTTGATGCCGCACAGATTGCTCCTTCCTCGGGGTGGAGGTGGCTCATCTCCCCCCTTTGCTACCCTCCCCTTGGAGGAAGTTGAAGAGAAGCCTTCCTCCTCCTCTTCCTCGAAAAGATTCCCAAACATAATGTGTGCGTGTTTTTATTGTATTTGCTCCGTTTTCTCTCGGGTTATGCTGGGATTCAGCCTCGCAGTAAACCGTGTGTTAGCACTCCGACGTGCCCTCTTGCTATCTCATCTTGGTCTTGCCGAGTTCTCTGTTGACAGTGGCCGGACTGACTCTGAAATAAGAAGAATTCACGGGGCTAAACATCGCGACTAGTACCGGCTGTGTACGCGTTGGACTCGCAGTTATGTAGTTTTGGCTAGCTTAGCCCGCTAACAAAGGCAAATCAATTGCAGACGAGCAGCTTGACAGCTCAGCGAAAATTAAAAAAAAATCTGACTTAACGGTCGGTGTGTCCACGACAGGGGAAATACCGCCTTTTTACCGATACTCTGACAACTTACTGAACTGGACAGCTACTCAAAACGGCTTCGGACACAGGCTCTTTCCTCCTCTGTCTGTCTTAAAACAGAAAACAAACGAAACGTAAATAAAAATACCATCGCTGAACAGTAGGCAGCCATGTTTCTTCCTGGGAGAAAATGCCGTAGTGCATTGTGGTACTTGTAGTATCATACTTTCGATACGTACGAACTGAAAATGAAACTAACTGAAGATGTTTTTACAACCTGACCACGGCAATAACAGTAATGTGCTGTCACTTTATGAAATGGCTATAAAAATGTTTTACACCTACATTTTCTTTACGGAAGCAAAAATTATGTTTCTAAAAACTACATTTCCGGCAAGTCTGTCCCTCGAGGTTACAAAAGCATCATGGAACTTGTAGTCTTTTAGAACTTAGCATTTCATATGGATGTAAGTTTGTGCAGAGGTTTTTCAATTATGTTCTCAGGACCATGTTAGCAAGATTGAAGACTAAATTATCAAAGTTGTAGGTTAATAAATGCATATTGCACAATGTCTTGCATACAAACATATTGTAGTAGGGGAACAGGGAAGAGTGAGCCAAGCAAACTTTGTGTTAAAATCAGTGTTATTTTGATTGTTTGGGTAATGTAAGAGTGAAAATTCACCCTGGTGTATTGCATTTTTATACAATTATGGAATTTGATTGGATTGAAGAACAAAATGTGGATCTGCCAGTAATTAAATAAAGGGTTATAAAAGTCCAGAAACAGTGGCAGCAGCAAGGTATGAGAATATCTTAATGATATTAAGTGAAGTGCTCATTTTGATTTTGCTTTACATTGTTTACCTTCTAGTGCTGCAGGTTGGTGTTGGCTTCCAGTTTCAGGAGTAGTGAATTCGCCTGTGGTGGTGTCATTTATGGATTCCTGTGACACTTATATAGCGGGTGTTTTTCAGTCAGGAAAAATACGTTTATTCTGTATGTAGATTCAGTTATTCACTACTGGCACACTCCCAGTGCATCAGTCTGTTGTTGGGTGTGCCACCCTCCTACAGCAAAACACTTTTTTAACCTTTATGAGAACCAATGTTAGTAACCCTGATTTTTTTTTAAAGATTTATTTTGGGCCTTTTATGCCTTTATTGGATAGGACAGTAGATAGAGTCGGAAACGGGAGAGAGTGGAGAAGGACATGCGGTAAATGCCCAAGGTCGGAATCGAACCCATAACAGCTGCTATGCTTTTGCACGTGGGTCACGCGACATAACCGTTAGGCTATCAGGGCGCCCAGTGACCCTGATTTTAATTAAGTAGTCTGTTATGATATTTTGACCCACAAGGATTGTTGGTTTTGGTAACGATGTTTAGTTGTGTTTACATAAATAGGCATAGTCAGGTGCCACAATATTAAGCATAGTTTATTTGAATTTCAATAATTTACTGTCACTTTTTATATATAATTCATGCAGTCAGAGGCAAAATGTAACAATCAGTCCTATTTTCTATGAGAACACACATTCCAGTTAGTAAACAAAATGTTAAATATTCAACATGTAATGCTCTTACAGAAAGATTTTACGGAGGCTAGAGTTGTTTTCATTTACACAAACAGACATGTTCTCTTTTGTCTACATCACATTTGTGTTAAAATGAGGTACATGAGTTGTTAATGTAGCACTGTATGGCAAGTCACAGTGCCAAAATCCTCCAGCAAAAGCCTCTCGGAGATTTCTGAGTAGCCAATATTTTAATAATATTTCTCTTTTCATATTTTGTTTCACTGTTAAATTGTACTTTTGTTAATTTTTTGCTACATGATCGCTTCAAAACCTTTTCTGCACTGCAAGGCTGTAAAAAAAAAAAAAAAAAAAGCACACAGGAACACACTTACACTTACAATTAAGCACATGTATGTACACAAACATAGCACACAGAGCCACATGCACACTTTTCTTTTTGTCTAGTAGGTTTTAAGCATGAACACTTTGGAGAGAGGTGCTTTGGCACTAGAGTAGATCAGATATGACTCTCCTTTAGAGCTGAAAAACTCCCAGTCACTGCACCCAATTGTCGGGAGCCAATGAATAGGAACAAATCCTTCATATCCCTGCCACCTGGGAGAAAAAAACACAGAAAAGAGGAATCACATCAATGGAGTGTTTGCATCCTCTTTATCAATGGCTCAGGGCCCTCGGGAATCCTCACATATCAAAAGTGCTGGTATGCTTTTAATAGTTTGCCTCATAGTAAGGAAATAAATCTACATTACAACCATGTTGGTGTATTTCTACGAGATGGTTTCATGACAGATAGCACAAGGCAATCAGGATGGATGAATTATCTGACACTGGGAGGGGTGTTGTTGACAAGTTGAATACCTGTAAAGAATGCTGTTGAGAGAGTAGGATTCTCCATTGAAGGAGTTAGCAACCACCAGAAAAGATTCCTCCCCGAGGCTGAAGAACTCCCAATCCACTGCACTGGAGAGAAAGAGAGAGGTATGTGGCGATGATGAAATGGCTGCAAACGCATCATTACACAGAAAATGTTCTTGCGGTCTGTGTGTGTACGCGCATTTGGCACATCTTTACCTGTAGGTGACAATATCCTGGAAGCGGACAAACAGTTGCCCACCAATGTCCAGTTCGTAGATGGTGGAGTTGATGGTGTATTGACTCGGTCCGTTACCATGGAGTCTGTGTCCATTGGCAACAACCAGGAAGACCCTGCTGCCAATCTGGAACATTTCCCAGTCTGTGGCGCAGAATGTCTACGTTGAGAGACAGAGAAAAAACCATCAGTCCATCAATCAATCAATGAAATACTTAATCCCTTCAGGGGAAATTCATGGCATACTGAGTGTGGCAGAGGTGTAAGCAGGTGTGAACATGAACGAGAGATGGGAATGGTAAATACCTACTTTACATTATAGGTAAACAAGGTTTGGTCAGATACTTTGAAATATAGCCAGCTACTGGATCCAAATTACATAGCAAGTGTTGTTACCGGTAGCAGAATCCTATGGATCACAAAACATGTAATTTAATCTGAATACTTTGGATTACTTTCAACTGAAACATTCAAAATACTGCAGCTTATATATATATAAAAAAATGGATGTTCCACAAAATTCTGAGTTTTTTCTCTTTAAACATCTCCAAACTCTTTATGTGCAAATGGAATGCATTTAGCATATTCACCATGTACAGTGGCTCAAATTAAATTACCCTCATAAAAACAGCAATGACACAAAGTACAGGAGTAATGTCTGTATTCTCCAGCATGTGGGATGCTGTTTCTTTTATGTAAGTTTAGTTGCGACTGTTTTTTTTTTTTTATTATCAATCAAAGACAACATGCATATTTCCTCATAAGATTTTCCTCTCGGGTTGCCAGGGTGTTGGTTTCATTAATGGTGAGTTACATTTATTTGTTTTTTATTTCTTATTTACATTTAAAATGAGAAATTACAATATTGAGTAAGTCCTCCTGCGATCCAGTGAGCCTTAACAACAAAAATGTAATTTCACATTTTTATTAAATTTAATTTTGGCTGATTATATTTGATTTTTTTTTTTTGTAATCTGATTACATGATCCCGACTGCATGTAAACTACCCAACCCTGAATGTAACAAGACTAAGGTTTCCAGTCAGACTTGCAGCACTGTGGGGCTCTGCTTAAGCAAGCTGCCACTTAGAACTACATACTATCATGCTCAAAGCAACAATGCATGGTCCATGGTCACCGTCCAACATGGTAACATTTGCTAGTGAGAACTTAAATAAGTAAATAGCTTATACAGAAACAAATGAAAGGCAAAACCTGAATGCTTGACTACCTAAAATGAGGAGAGCTGGTGGTTCTGTTATGTTGTGGGGGGCATTTTGTTGGCATGGGTTGGGTCCACTTGTCCCCATAGAGAGAAGGTTCACTTCTAATTAATTCTAAGTTGTTCTGACTGATCAACTTTTCCTATGATGAAATATTTCTATACTGATGAGAGCGGTCTAGCTATGGATGCTGGGAATAGTTTTGCTTGTATTAACTTTGACAGTTCTTGACCAAAAGTCAGGGTGTCATCAAAGTCATTTGGGTAAAAAATCTGGGAACTACGAATATCTCTACACAACTTTGTAGCAATCTAGAAGTGAAATCTTTGCCCTGAGATTGGAGCTCGATGAAAAGTCAAGGGATCACGAAGTTACTTTCAAAACTTCATGACAATCTGTCCAGATGTTGCCAAGACATGTCAACTCCATGGTGACACTCGAGAGAAAGTCAGTAGGTGTCATCCTCTGGGGACCATAAAAGTCTGTACAAAATTTAATAGTAATCATCCCAGACAGTTAGAGTGGCTAAAAACATGTCAAAATAAGTATTTTCACCCTTTTCTGTATGATTTCAGGTTATTAATTTCCACTAGCCCCCAAGGTGTTCTTGTGAACCTCCATCTGTGGAGTTTCCCTAAATCACACATCTCCTCAGGTTTTCTCACGTGACTATCAATGTGTCAACACTCTCACATCAAATGTTGCGAGATTCAAATATACAATTTGTTATCAGTTACATGTCAAAGCACTGTTATCGCTCAAGCAAATCATGGCAAACCACACGGTCTATTTTTGGCCCCTGCCTTAAATGCATGGACACGCCTGTTCCTCGCTCCCTCATCTCTCTTCCATGAGCCTTTTATCTTTCCCCCGTTTGTATTCTCTCCATTCTGTGTGTACAGACAAGATAGTTTTTCATAATCATCTCAGAGATACAGATCTCATCAGAGGAAATCAAAGCCCAGCTGGAGAGAAGATGAATGGTATGGAAATCATGCAGCAAAACGCTACCTTAAAGCGCAATTAAGTCTAATTTCCACCCATGTTCAAGCAGCCTCCAAAGTTGTGGTGTGTATTGCAAACTTCTGTTTTTGAAACTGAATGAAGGGAGTGATATGAAGTAGTTCTTAGTTTTAATGTAGCATTTCTCTAGGCCATTTAAAAATCTCATTTTAGTACAGACCTTAATTGTCTGGAACACCTGGAAGCTTCCATTGATCCAAACGTAGATGACAGAGTCGACAGAAGTGGTCACTCCGTCAAAAGCATTTGCAACCACCAGAAAATGGTACGGTCCAACAGTGAAGAACTCCCAGTCGTAAGCCCCTGAAGTCTGCAGCAGCTGGTGAACCTCAAAAGACTTTGTTAGTCCGTTCCACTTGTATATCACACTGTTGATTGTGTGATTATTGTTACCTGAAATACAAACCAGTAAGAGAGAGAAGATAACACAGTAGTTTAGTATTTTGCAGATGCCATGACATGCAATGCCACTTAATGGATTTTAAACTTTACCTTGTCTGTGATTGGCCACAGCAAGGTAGGTATGTCGATGGATGCTAAACGCCTCCCAGTCTCGAGCACAGTGGGTCTGCAGAGTCTGGAACTGCACAAACTGTTTTCTTCTTTTGCTCCACTTGTAAATCACAGAATAGTCTGAGTCACTGCTGAGTCGCTTGTCTGGGCCTCCTCCGGAATTAGACACCACCAGAAACATCTACATCAAAACAACAAAACAGGGGGACTTTAAAGCTCGTATTAAGAATAAAATGTGATCTCTACCAGTTGTTTCTTCTGTGTCCTACCTTCTTCCCCATGCTGAAGTGTCTCCAAGCCAGCGCTCCATATGTGCTGATGTTCTGGTAGAGCTGGAAACCTTTGTGGGTCCACAGATAGACAGCAGAGCCGAAGGCTGTGGACCGGTGAGCCATAGCAGCCATCAGACCCACGCCAGGAATCTGGAACACCTGGCGAATGGATGAAAACCAAACCGTCACAAGGTGGTAAAAATGAAAATATGAGCTTTACTTATTGGAAATATAAAATTAAACCAGAGTGTTTGTGTATAGTGGTTCCCAACCTGTATTTGCCTGAGACCCCTTATATAGGGCAGTTTTTCTTTGTGACTCCTTATCACCTTTCATATTTTCATAGCCTAAAGAAGTAAAACTACACTATGTAGTATTTCGCAAGACAAATTTTGTGTAGCTATATGGGAGGTCTCTGCCCTTAGGTTGGCACCTCTGGTCTTGAGAAATTCCTCAAAAGAAAGATAATTATCTTCCTTTGTGCAGTGAAAATAGAAGCTATATTAGTCTCAGCAAATACCCAAAAGTGGATAAATACCTCCACATCATGCGTCTCCGAGCTGGTGGTGAGCACCTGGTGTTCCAGCACATAGTCCAGCCTTTTATGATCTGCGTTGAGGGAAAGGTGAGGATTATTTTGTCACTTGTCGCACTGAGGAGAACAGAAACTTGCTTGGGAGTGGATGTCGGATTCTCACCCTCCAACACAGTGATCCACATTGTGCCGTCGCAGAGGTAGAGGCCCTTTTTGAGCGGATTAAACCACAGCTGGCCTTGTTGCAGCTCGGAGCACGACCTCTCCAACCCCACCGACACTCGCTCCTCTGTGTCTGACGGATCGTATCAAACACACAAAGCGATCAAAGGGACATGTTTCATGTTTACATCATATCAAATTATATGTGTGTTCAAGTTACCATAGGAAGTCACATGTCTATCACCCTGACTCCGTACCACAGGCAGGTCTAAGAGAAGTGGTGGTACTGACAGAGCTGCTACATGGGGGTCAGAAGATGGGCAGATTTGATGGGTTGGGTCCGAACCGGGCACCAGAACCAGCTGTCTAAGCAAACCCTGAATGTGGGGCAGCAGATGAGATAACCATTATTAGCTAGTATGAGGTGACACCTTGTTTCTGTATTATCATTACAGTTTGAGATATGTATGTATATATGAAAACATCTTACTGAAAACAAGCCTTTCCATCTCCCCCGACTACCAATGTGGAATCTGGATCCCTGAATTTTGAGGTCTGCAGGGAAAGGCCCGGAGGGAACGCTGTTTGCCATAAAAAGATGCGTATAATTATTTCTAATAGCTGAAGTAAGTTGTTTTGTTTCTGTAAACGGACTAAATTCTTTGTAATTAAAGTAGTCTCCTCTGTTCTCCTCCATTTGGGACGGAGACAGGAAAACACATGACATGAATTGTATTACATATTTAAGTACTATGTGGGTGTTGATATTCCTCCCTTCTGTGCGCCGGAGGGAGTTTCCACTAAAAACCATCTATCACACACTGTCAGGCCACTGTGATATGGCTGCAGGCTGCGAGCAGATTTGGAGCTGTACCATTTTTATTGTGGTGAAGGATCTACTATGCCTCGAGGGAATTCAGAGGGAACAGGAAGAGAGGATGATGGGAGGCAGACAACGAACCCACCCAGTGAACAACAGAGAACATGGAGACGCCAGAGAAAGAGAAAATTAAAAAAACACAAAGCTTACATTTCCAGTGGGGATTTGCAGTCCACGGTGAGCCTCACGTGATGACTACCAACAGCTAAAATGAGGGTGTGCCACTGGTTATCGGCCAGCTGGATGCCTCGAAACACCCAGTGCTTTATGACCCCTGCGTGACCTTTAAAAACAAAGTGCAGACGCTTTTTTGACAGCTTCAGTCCGAGAATGATTCGTCCACGTTGCTCATCACCCTCGACTCGCTTAGTCTCCCTCTGCTGCTCCTCTCCGCTGATACTTTTCTCTTTATTCCTTTCCAAAGTAGCCCCTCCGTCCTCTTCCCTCTCCTCCACTGCTCTTTTCTGTACATTTTTTGGCTCCATCAAGGAAAAGACGTATTCACTTCTCTGTGAGACCAACAGAAAAACATTCAGACACACTGTATTTGGCAGTCATGGAAAGTACAGTACTTAAATACAATTTTGACACACTTTAATTGAGTATTTCAGCTTTATTTTACTGTTACTCCAATACATTTCAGAGGCAAATATTGTACTATTTACTTCCCTACATTTATGTCAACTGCAATGCATTGCTATACAGTAAATTGTTATACAGTAAATTTCACTAAACCAAATATATATATTAAAAAAAGGTCAAATTAGCTCCATTTCAACCACATACAACATTAAAATGTTCATATGTAAGCAACATTGCACATCCGTATTCAAAATCCACTAATTCTGCTGCGTAATAACTATTTTAACTGGTAGTAATTCAGTTCTTTTATTTTGATAAGGCTTTTTATGCAATAATTTTACCTGTAACAATCATCAGCACTGTGTTTTTCTATCAGATGCTCACCTTGGGTGCACTGCGGGCGACTCTTAATGTCAGAACAACGGAAAATTCTTTGGGGAAAAGGTCACAGTTCACCAGCAGCTGGGAGGAAGGAAAGCTCATGGAGGAATCGGGGCTCGAGAAGTGAACGCCCCTCAGCCCCCCGGCCTCCTTCATGTGCACTCCTGGCACCAGTTTGGAGGTGTCCCTCTCGAGGACAAAAGACAGAAGATCCAAGGGAACCAAATCTGAGCACAATAAGCAAATAAAGAGGCTCAAATGACGGTCACTTGCTGCAATATAAATCAGCGGTTCCCAACCTGAGGGAAGGGACCCCCCCAGTGAAGTCGCAAAATGAATCTGAGGGGGTCCTGAATGATTAATGAGATGGCAAAGACTACAAGTTTCTGAAATGTATTTAAACTAAACGACTGGAGGAAGTAAAATCACCCATAAGAAGTGGTGGGCACAGTTTTGAGGCATTTGTGCTTTACTACTTTTATATTTTCATACTACTTTTATAACAATACATTACAAAAGATGATAAAATATGATGCACTGTAATACAAAACGCTACAGGACAGTATATTTATATGAGTAGTAGTAGTATAGTATATTAGTAGTAGTATTAATTGGTATATAATTTGATAATTAATGCATCTTTTCATATAACATCTAGTAGTTTAAGTCACATGAACCATATTCTGTACTTGGTACTTTTACTTTTTAGCATTTTAAACACGTTTTTCTGATTATACCTTACATACTTTCACTTAAGCAATGTTTTAATGCAACACTTTTACTTGTAATTGAGCATTTTTACAGTGGTGGTAATGGTGTTAGTGCTTTTACTTAAGTAAAAGATCTGAATATGTTCCACCAACACTCATTGATCTCTCTTTAAAATGTAGCCAAGGCTTTGTTTTAAAGAAGACACAAGTTGAAAAGGTTGGGAACCGCGGTTATAAACTAATAAATTAATTAATGCTCCCCTACCCCACCCTTTTGCGAGAAATAGCCTGAGGTGGTGGTGGAGCTTTCTGAGATTTCGGTTGAATCGTTATTAAAAAGAAAAAAAATCTATACACTCTTTTCAAAAGGGATAATAATGGAAAAGAAATACACACAAATTGATGAGGCATCACATAAACATGCATCCCGTTCACTCCCAATATTCTGCTGTATATAGAATTGTTGTGGAATCCCAGCCACATCCAATGTCTGTACTTGTTTGTGGATGTTAATTTAAGTTAATATGGCACGCACATCTACACACAGCAGCACTCCCACCGTACTAGACGCAGACAGTTGGAATTATCCGAAAGAATTTTAGCTGGAGGGGTTTCCCAGGTTTTAGATGAAACCATAAACCATTCTCTGGATAATCATTAACTGAATATTACATGTGTTGAACTGAGCTGAGGTAATGGAGCGTAGAGCTGAGGTTAGGATAAATAAAATTAAATAAACTGCTGCAATACCTGCACACTGTCTCCATGTGTCTGCGGTGGTGTCAGTGACCCTTAACCCCAGGAGAAGAAGCGGCACAAACATCAGCGTGGACATTGCAAAAAAAAAGTCTGTTTGCTTCAGTTGCCGGCTGGTAAAAATGGCTCCATGTTGAAGGTATTCCTTTGTATATTGCTTTTATCTTAAGTGGCAATCCACACCTGAAAACTGCAAGTACTTCATATTGATCCCAGTGAGAATTTTCAACTCCAAAGAAAAATCTCCCTTTCAACAAACTCTCTTGAAAGTCAGTAAAGCTACACAGGCTACCTCGGATTCACATGTACTTTAAAAGTAGACGTCTAAAGTCCCCGAGCATCTGTGCTTCGAGAGAAATCCATTCATCTGTGTGGAGAATCCTGCACCTGCAGCTCCTTTTAAACACCGGAGCCATGCAAATCACTAACCAGCCTGTCATTCATCCACCCTCAACCACAAATCTGATGACACAGACCTGCCAGAGGGGTGAGCTGCTCCACTCTGTGTGTGTGTACACTCATTTAAAAACACACACACTGACAGACAAGCAGTCAGACACAATATCTGAATGTGATTGTATAGAAGATGTCTGTCAAAAGGCTTATTCAAAGTTTTTTATTTTTTTAATTAAAAGGCAACCAAAAAGCAACAACAGAACATATGTGACCTTTGGTCCAGTAATGCATAGATGGATATGAGCTGAGCTTTTATCATATTAGCAGTTATCCCTCAGTTTATTACCTGAGAAACTAAGGTATGCGCACGAACACAGCTGTGATATTAAAGTCTCAAACCTGGATGTTTTCCTAAAAGTTGTGCAAATATTCCTTATTGGAAATGCAATTAAGTCTCAGGAGAAAACTAAATGATAAATGGACTCAATGATTTGTTTAAAATTAGGTGAACAATGCAATGGACTAGAAATACTACGAGAGCATTGGTCAAGTAGTATTTGCAAACTGTATTTGCATTTATTTTAACTTGCTCGCATTGTAGACTCACAGAAGAGTGCATGAAAACTGAGTTTATACGGCCTCTACGGAAGGGTTTTAACTGTCCGTAGTCAGTCAACAGCTTTATAAATTCATTTTATTTATAAATGTACCATGTTCTGTTGGTTTCTATATGTGCTCATGAGGTACGACGGCATTTCAGCTTGTGTCAGATCTCTCAGAATCCTCCCATCCGCTGACCAACACATTTACAAGGCAAATGCTCTCAGTCACTCTTCTTCTCATCCACACTAAGATCATAGACTGCACATAGATCCGGATGCGAGATATCAACACCGCCCTGCTCTCCTCTTTCTTTATCCATTCATGAATCTTCCTTCCTGCCAGCCATGGCCCCGAATGGCTCCTGGATGTGCTTAGATGCAGAGAAGTTGATGTAAATTGTCCACTCGAGCGTGGTTTTCCTTATTCCTGGTTTGACACACCAACCACTATTAATCTTATCAGTGTTCCACTTGTACTGAATGCAACCATTCAGTCCGGTTATCAGATGATATCTAGGGTTCTAAATTAGGACTCAGGTGATAAAGAGTGCCCTGAAGTTAATACTGTTTGAAATGATAACCAGACTTAGTTGTAACTCAATATTTAGAGATCACTGGTCTACTTAGGTGCAAAGTGCTTTTGTGTTTCTAGAATAGAAATATATTTTAGTGTTTTTATTCACTGTCATGTGAGTTTTATGCATTTCTCTTATTGAAGTTATATTTTAATATTGTGCCGCTGCATTTCCATGTTTCATGGTTGATTAAGTAATTTTTTTGGTTGTTTTTTGGTGATTAGGTGAATGAAGGGGAGGTTGTATTGCGAGACTACAAACCCAACAGACACCTGGATCAGTGGCGCCATCTAGCTGCCCATCTTTGCCCTCCATACTGTTTGTGGATTATTTTTTAGCAGGCAGGGCCTCAGTGTGACCTAAAACCCCATCTTACAACAGAAACAGCTCATACCAACTAAATATAGTTCAACGATATCCATGTTCGGACAGCACAAAATGCGTAAAAGGTAGCAGTGAGGTTGAATGATTGGAAGAACCGTTTGTACATGTTCAGGTGTTGCACCACAAAATGTGTCTCAACATGTAAGACAGCTATAGAATCACTAATAACTTCTGAATATCACCTATAAAACCCCATCTAGGAACTAGTTTAAGACATACATTCTGTGCACTGGTTTAGGCTGTTAACATGCCCTATAAAAAGCATTTACCCATTTTTGAAAACACAAAATAATGAAGCTTGTGACAGCAGATCTGAGTACCAAACTATATTTATTGTATACAGTAGTAAAAGACCACAAATAATGTACAAATCAGTAGAGAAACAAATAACATGACAAGACCTGGGCCCCGTTCTTCATACATTACAGTTTAGTTCAGCTGACAGCCAAAAAGATCTTTGTCCAGCTAACTCGGTTCTTAAAAATGCAAGTGGAAGGTGGATTTGTTGATAACTGTGCTCTTATTTTGTGTGAAGGAAGCTGAAATCACAACCGTTGCTTGTGATCTGGCTCGTGCAGAGGCATGTCACACACAGATTTAACATGTCTCTGTACCACACAAGTTTGACAAATGCTTGTTAATGACTGCAGGATGAGCTGTGGGGAGTCGGATGAAATTTCTTTTCATTGGTCAACAGCAGAATGAGTACTTTAAATAGCAGATGGCATTGCATGGGTGTATGCTCATTCAAAAATGTGTGGGTACTGGCATGGACTCCTGACTATTATATAGAAATGCATACAAAAATACAGATGAAACACGTGTAGACTACAGTTTAGTTACTTTAAAAAAAAAAAGATCTGCACCTTTCTAACGTGGCTGAGTTTAAGGGAGCACATGTTCAAGATATTCATTTTATTTTGGTGCAATTTTTAGTATGTGTGACTGCTCAACTTCAAGCCTGTTCAGTTATAATACTGATCACCTGGAGCCTGTATAGAAAGGTGCAGCCTTTTCTGACGGCCATTTTAACAAACTTAAAATGGTCGTCATTGATTCAACTCTAAGGAAGCTTGCAGGTGACTAGTTGCTTCGACAGACGCATTTTAGTGCTCATTGAATTGAAAAAAAAGAAAGAAAATCACGCTCATGCCAGACCATAAACAATCAAAGCCAACTTGGTTACCCACGTACAAAGAACGGGGCCCTGTGGGTACAGAACACTTATCTCCCAAACTCCATTGGCTGACCTCCCTGCCCTCCTGATATGCAACAAACTGCATGCGTCGCTCTCCGAAATGTAAAATAGTGAAGACACTCTTCACCACCAGAGATATCTCCACTGTAACACTGCAGCAAAAACATATTCGAAACATGTTTTTTTTTCTTAAACACACACATACCAGCAAACAATATCTCAGGAGTTGACGTAGCAGGGAAAAGTGTCTTCAATGTGTGTTAACAAAAAACATACTGACTTTTTGTTGGATATCCTTGCTCAAACTGGAAGGCGCTCCTCTTCAAAGCACATTTAGAATCAGTTGCCCCGTCAGCCAAGATGCGTAAGGATGATACAGAGATGAGACAGCTGACCCCAAAACAGCACGAAGGAACAACCTTTCAATTATTCCCACCCACAGCCCACCCTCTAACACAAGCAGAACTGCTTGTAGGAACACCATAGGGACTGGTCACTGGCCCACTTCATTGGAAGAGAGAGAGAGAAAAAAGAAAAGTTATGTATTCCATGTCAAGAGACTATCCTTACACAGCCAAACCGCAACCAACTCCTACTAAGGATGCACCTTAATGGTATAAATTAATTATCTCCCCTAGACAAGCATTTTTCTCAATGAGAAAATAGTTGTCTGTGCTGGACACCCACAAACCATCGTTCTCAATTAGTAGCAGTCAAAGAGGAAGCAAATAACATCGATGCAATACAAATGCCTTAAAATTCTGACAGTTTGACCTTGCAGTTTGCGTTTAAAGAGAAGTACATCAAATATGTAGCAGACGTTCGGTCTTTGGAGGATTGGTCCAAGCCCCACAACATTTATCTAACATCCATTCTGATACTTCTGTACAGAAGGAAAAAAAACAAATCAACAAACCCGATGGGTGTTAATTGTTGAAATAAAAGACAAAAAATACAAAAACAGCAGAAGCACCTAAAATGCGAATTAAAATACATTTTTTGAAAGAAAAGCAGACAAAAAACACACAAGAAA
Organism: Chromis chromis; assembly: GCA_900302755.1. Taxonomy (NCBI): domain Eukaryota; kingdom Metazoa; phylum Chordata; class Actinopteri; family Pomacentridae; genus Chromis; species Chromis chromis. The sequence continues at coordinate 38,796 of OMNN01027950.1, forward strand.
GCAAAGTGAAATGGAAAGCAGATGTGTATTAAGTTCGAATAGCGCTTCCACTTCAAAACATTTTCATGCCCACTGACTGTGACCCCTGGACAAATGTCTCGCATTCAACCCTGATGGATGATAACCGTGACAAACTACTGGATACTAAGCTTTCACTGGACAGTGAACAAGAAGCAGTGACAAACCAGGAACAGCCGTGACGAGCTGTTGGTCCAATCACAGCCTGCGGTGCCAGAAAGAAAACGTTGTCCTGATTGGCCAGCAGAGAGACTGTTGACACACACAAAAGTTCAGTCCTGACTGAGACAGTACATAAACAGCTGAGGAGCCCCCCCACCCCCCACACCTGGCAAAGAACCATGACAGACATATTTAAACTGAAGAAATAATAATAATTATAATAATAATAATAATAATAACAATAAGCTGAGAGGAACGATGGGGAAGGGAGGGACAGTGATGGTGGTTGAGGGCGTGGTCTGAGGGTGGCTGTCAATGAGGTGGGTAGGGCTTAGCAGTGCCCGCCTGTCTGCTGCTGGAAAACATCTATGGTGTCTTCGTCTTCCATCTCCAGCTGAGAAAAATAGAGGAAAAGATCTATTATTTAGTGAAAATGAGCAACAATAGACCCAGTACATTAATGATGCAAGGATGAAAATGTAGGAAAGTAAAGAATGTCTGAACTGTGTGTTGCCATCATGTAGAAAAGTCATTTCAATGAGGTTTAAAAATATATATATAGCAGTGGGTAGAGTATAATATCATACCTGTGCAGGTGTATCCGTTTCATTGATAGGCTGGCCATCAAACCTGAACCTGATCTGCCTTATTGAGAGACCCTGTAGGTGAAGACAGATGATGTGCAAAGAACTGTTGGTACAGGAATAGCAAACTGAAGTGTGCAACTAATACAGAGGCTGGAGGAGGTATTACTACAAGTCTAAAGTAATTACATGTTGGCGGAGGATTTCGAAAGCAGTCATTTAGGCTTTAAGCTCACCTGTCGTTCGCAGTACGCCTTCATTAGTTTGCTGAGCGGTGTGTGTCTTTTGATTTTGAACTGGACCACTGACCCATCCTGCCCTGCAACCTTGAGGTTGATGTGATCATTCTCAGTCTTGACTCCCTCCTGCAGAAACAAGATGAAACAGCAGGTTAACAACAAGAACAATACAAACAAACAGCACAAATTACAGCTTTATGTTTACAGGTTAGTTGTACTGCTAGCTAGAACGTACATATACCAAGAGTTACTAAGCTGCAAGCTACATACAGCCTCCAACTTTTAAAGTAACGTCTAATAATGTAGGTAAGTGATAATGCTACATTATTAAGCACATACTTCAAGCAAAATACACTTACATTAGGTAGAATTATACAGGTAGGCTACAATATGTTGCTCGCCGGGCAGTCACAGATGCTAACGCTAGCATGATTAGCTCCGGGGTAGGTGGTAGCAGCACGCCAGTCCTTCAGGACCGATGGTGAGTTTAGCTGCCGGCTAACGCTGCTAGCTGTGTTGTTTTGTTGTACTGTGGTGAAACAAGCACCGGCATGACAGAAATAACAGCAAAAATACCTCGTGCATATTGTTTTTAAATGAGTGCGTCACCTCCATTTGCGCTCTTGCCGCTGCTGCAGTTGCGGCATTTGCGGCGTTACGGACATAGCGTGGTCCCGTTTCGACAAAGAAAAAAAAAATCCGCAAATGACAATCATGGTGTAAATTGACATTTCTGCTCACAACCGTCGAAACCCTCGTTAGTAGGACGACATCTATCAGGTTTCTGTCTGCGGTGTGCAGTTGAAGCGCTTATAAACGGTAATATGGATGTGCGGGTACTCATTCATTTGCGAAACAAACACTGCGCCGATTTGGAGAAACGTGCAAACCAGGCCATTTTCGATTGCACATCTGAGAAACGGTTTCGCAGGAACTCGGCTCAGCCATCATTACAAATTACCAACTCTATAAGCCATAAAATCTTACCTTTGGCTTTTCCTCTGACATCTCGGCTGGATTTCGTGTTACGGTTTTCAGATTAACCAGTTAATTGCGCTTTATTTGTCTTTCTGCCGCCTTCTGTCCTCTCTTCTCCCCCACTGACGGGCGCGCGCTTTCAACCGCTGTTGCAAATAAACGGTTGGTTCTCACGAGACCACGTGGTTGCTAAATCGCGGGGGCGCGGACTCGGGAGCGCGCATCTATGCAAAATACTCGATCACGCGAACTGAACCTATAGATCAGTGGTTCCCAAACGGTGTGCCGCGGCACACTGGTGTGCCGTGAGGCAAGTGCGGGTGTGCCGTGGGATTTTGTGACAACCAGTGATGTTGCTAAGTACGCACCCAGCGTCCCTGACGCATTAAAATATGAAAGGACGCAGTAAATCCACTCTCCATGCGTCCCAGGGACGCACCTCATTTTTCCCATGAAAAACGACACATTGTGAACAACAACTTGTGTTTAAAATCACAGTAACTAGCTAAAGAAACCTGCCGTCAGCGGACCTGACGAGGCTGTTTCAACCCTTTGCGCATTAACTCAGCGCAGACATGATCCCCTTCAGTACATGCTAGAATCGCGACATGCTAGTTTAGCCGCTACAACAACAACCAGCCAGTTTCCGCGGATTTCATTTCAACAGTTAAAGATCTGTGGTGGTTCTGGGGAGGGACGGCACAGTAACGGGATGTCATCATGTCACATGAAATAGTCAG
>OMNN01027950.1:42156-61370 GCA_900302755.1 Chromis chromis
CTGGATTTCGTGTTACGGTTTTCAGATTAACCAGTTAATTGCGCTTTATTTGTCTTTCTGCCGCCTTCTGTCCTCTCTTCTCCCCCACTGACGGGCGCGCGCTTTCAACCGCTGTTGCAAATAAACGGTTGGTTCTCACGAGACCACGTGGTTGCTAAATCGCGGGGGCGCGGACTCGGGAGCGCGCATCTATGCAAAATACTCGATCACGCGAACTGAACCTATAGATAATACAGTATATTAAGTACTATTGAATGCGCATACAACAGAGACTGCACAAAACCACCTGTAAGTCACAACACATGTAATAGTCAGTATGTAGATCTATGCAATCATATCCAGAAACTTTTAGACCAATCAAAATTACATGTTTTCTCAATTATTTGCCTACATTTAATGCATTTACAGATAATACACAAAGGACACTAACAGACAAGGCAAGAAATAATTTGAGTTTTTTAAACTAATGGGTATATTGTGTCAAAAAGGAACAAAAATAAATAAATCTTGTAATGTTATTTGAGGAAATGTCTTTATTTTAGCGTTCGGTTTTTTAACAAGTGACAACTCTCAGAGACCTTGGGCTGTATTGCTGATTACTTTTTGTTTTCTTTATTAGTTGCTTTTCTTTATAAAATGTCAGAAAAGGGTGAAAACTGTCGCTCAGTGTTTCCAAAAGCCCACTGTGATGTTTTGTCCACAACCCAAAGAAGTTTATTGTCATAGAAACCAGAAAAAAAATCTAATTTGAGGAAATTTCTATATTTTATCATTCAGTCACAGACAAGTAACAGCTTTTTGATACTTCTGAGAGATGCCTCCTACAGCTGCAACTAAGGATTTCCATTGTTGATTAACATGCTGATTATTTTCTCGATTAATCAATCATTTGCTTTTCTCTATAAAATGTCAGAAAATGCTAAAAAAAAAAAAAAATGTCCATCACTATTTCCCAAAGTCCAACATGACGTCCTCAAATGTTTAGTTTTGTCCACAACCCACATAGATACTTGATTTATTGTCATAGAGGAGTAAAGAAACAAGGAAAATTTAGGATGCTGGAATCAGCAAATTTATCCATTTTTCTTTTAAAGAAATTGTTAAATAGTTGGCAATAAATAATAATAATAGTTGATAACTTAATGATGGATCATTTGTTGCTGCTCTAATGTCACTAATTAAAAACACTGTAAAAGCTGACAGGATTTTATTTCTGTTTTCAGTATTTTAATACCTTTGAATCAATCTGCCTGAAAGTGTAGTGTCCTTGCTTGTGCTACTACCAAAAATGAACAACCTTGTACAATATCTCTACAACCCTTTTCTAATCTTTTTGTTGTTGCAGGAAGCATTGTCCAATGCCAAACAAATGTAAAGTGTGCATTAGAAATTGAGTTGAATCATAACAAATTTGTCAAACCTGACTGGAATTTGTCATTAATCACATCAACCCATCTAAACACAATGAATACCATCCATTCTTTTCAACATGGGGGCATAAGTTTTAGTTGTTCAGACCCACAGCGTCTCTACAACAGAATGGACGTCATGAAACAACCAAGAAAATAATAACGGGCAGATTGAGAGTGGAGTCTCAGACCAGAAATCACGAGTCACTAGTCATACATCTGTAATGCAGAGTTAATGAGGTTGTCGATGCTGCTTGTGGAATGTTGTCTGGCTCTTCCTGAAGAGGTTGGCGAAGCTGGTGGACATTTTTGGGCTCAGGATCACGTTGTCATGCAAGTCCATCATGTGACACCATTTCTTTAATGACAAATGACATTTGAGTGGCTGATGGCCCTAACTGACATGCCAGCATCTAACATATCAACACCTCATCTTTCTCTTGTCATGTGGTATCGTGTTATTTGAATAAAGTTGCATGTTAAGGTGACCTTTTTTGGTCACTGGGAAAAGGAGTGTCTGTGTCATGGTCACACTATCTAATCATTGTCCTTTAAAGCCACACCTGACCAGGGTGTGGGTGACAATTTATCACCACTTGTACAGCTCATAGGTTTTTGGAGTGCAGTTGGTTAAATGTACCCCATTTCTAATGAGGATGATAAAATAAGATTTTTAACTTCAGAAAGAAAACTGTTTGCATGCTGCGTTTATATTTTTGTTCAGGTTGCCTATTCTCCATCAGTCATGGTCATTTCAATTGCTTGTTACTATCAATTGACCAATTACAAAAATCAAATATTTGCTAAAATGCTGTAAACCATCATTGCCAGATGACTTATTCGTTTTTTAATACCACATTTAATTTGTTAATGATTGCCATTGTTTGATATTTTAATCAGAGATAATTGATTTGTTGTTAATATAGACATTAACATACTGTATAAAAGAAAAGTGGGGCTTTAATGAAAGCACAAAGCCGGATACACAACACAGACTCCACAGACAAAATTAATTCTCAGTCCAAAGTTTTTATTAGACCTATATGTCTTTACAGGATAGAAAAAAGCAATAGTACAATTAACCTGACTTCAATACAACTTTAGGACCAAAACATTAAACTCAACTTAATGATTACTTCATATGTTCTTCAAGGGTGAAGACTATTTTAACCTTATAGTATGAACATATTTTGCAGATACATTCCTATCAGTCAAAAGTGCAGCGATGACGTAATAAAAATGGCTCCTGACAATATTGAGTTTCAGAAAGGGAATGAGTCGACTTAGAATAAGAAAAATCACACAAAGTACAAAAATAGATTAGAATCTCTAAGCAGATCTCTAGACTCAGCAGCAACTCAAAGGAGCAATCTGAAAATTTTTACAGATGCAACAGATTTTCTTAAGCAAAACAAAAGAATTGTTCAGCAACCAGACTGGTTTCTTTCCATCCTGTACAGTTAAACTTGAGATAATAAATAGTAACAGTAGATTTACACTAGAACAGACTGCTGTAGTTTTAAGGAGCGCTGTGACTACATGTCTATTCTAGTCTTTGGTTACAGCCTCTTGGGTCATCACAGTAAAAACAGCATTCTTTAAACAGACCTGTTCATTGGCTGAATGATTCTGGAGGCGGCCTATACAAAACTATTAATCACTTTTCTGAAACTGTCCTATATTTTATATTAAATCTCAGGTCACGTCAAGTCTCAGAAGCAAAAGACAGGCTGCAGATGTGTGTTGTATGTTCTTCTCGGTGTCTATGGTGTAAAATCTCAGCATACAGATGTTCTCAGGCAAATCTGGAGTATGGATTTTGCCCACTTAGACCTAGAAAACATAAAACAATCAGTGGAAAGTGCATTGATTTAAAGGAATAGTTCGACATTTTGGGAAACGACTAAGGCATTTGAGGTCTGGGCTCTGACTTGGCCACTCCAGAACATTCACCTTGTTGTCTTTAAACCATTTCTGGGTAGATTTGTCTGTATGCTTCAGGCCATTACCTTGCAGGTCACAGTTCTCTTGCAGACTGCATCGCCTTGTTATCCAGAATTTAACTATACTTTGATTCATTCATTTTACCCTCATCCTTTACAAGCATTCCAGGGCCTGCTGCCGAGAAGCACATTATGATGCTGCCGCCACCATGCTTCATAGTGGGGTTGGTGTGTTTGTAATGATTTTTGGTATCCACCAAACATAGCATCTAGTCTGATGGCCTAAAGTTAATTTTTGGTGCTGTTAAATACTTATTATCAGCTAGAGCCAGGAGATAGTTATCTTAGCAATTACATAATGACTGCAAACAAAAGGAAACAGCTCACCTTGCTGCGTATGATGGTAACAAAATCCACCATCCAGCACCTCTAAAACTCACAAGTATGTTACATTTTGTTTTGTACATATTTACAAATGTCTGTTCAGAATTTAGAATTTAAAATGGCTGTAACAACACTATTCTTTTCCTGACATGCTCTCTATGAATAACACAGATTCTCAGCTGAGGGACTATGTTACATCTGCAAACCTCTTGAGCTGTACATTAGTAATGCCACTAAATGAACTGATTCATGCAGCTGCAGTTGGCAAACTGTACAATACTGGTATTGCAGCTAATAGAACACAGATTAGAAATGGATTAGTCTATTGATATTTATCACAGAGAGTATTCAGTCAGAAACTAAAGCTCCCTCAGGGCAGTGTAGCAAACAACCTCCTGTAACACTGGTAAACCTTTGGGCAGAGCTAGGCGAGCTGTTTCCCAATGTTTCCAGTCATTATGCTAAGCTAAGCTAAATGTCTGGCAGGGGGTAACATAGTATTTTGCATACAAACATGGCCACTGTCTCAATTTTCTCATCCCTCAGGCAGAAAGCAAACAAGCACATTTCCCTTAACGTTGCACTAATCTTTCAATCTGGGTTTTTGCCAAGTATTAAAAGACAGCTCCACACTTTTTCTAAGAATCAGAAACACAAATAGCCGCACCATGATTGTGTATTCACTTGTGTCAACAAGTGGGAAAGCTCACCATATTTCTTCCTGATTTCATCGTGTCTCTCTTTCATCTCGGCCTTCCTGTAAAGACAGAATGTTCTTACGTGAGCCACACAGTGACTAATGATATTTCTCAGACTCGCAAATACTTCCAGAAGTCACGTGGCCTGAAACCAGTTTGGGCTGATAGCAGTGTGACGTGTGTATTTATCCCTGATCTGCTTTGTGCTGTGAGGGAAACTGATATGGATCATAACCAACAATGCAACAGGGCAGCTGGTACGTCAAGTCTAACAGAGATTGTAAAATATCAGATACAATACAAATATTAAGACTACTGAGAGACTGCCTGAAAGCTACAGCACAAAGGAATGGTAAAAAGAACCCTTAGATGTTCATGAATCCATACAAGCACTAAATTATAGTACTATTGTAAGAGTGTATACACTCTTACAATAGTACTTACTTCATGAGTGTGTTTGTAGCTAATCTGAATGAACAAATGTTCTAAATCAATGCTACTGACTCTGTTGTTTATTCAGTAGGGAGAAAACTGTAAGGAGAAACTGTATCATGAAGACTCAGTACTGAATTGTTGTTTCACTTCATAATTTACTGTTTGAACTGCTGTAAAAACTGAACATGTGTGTGTTCTGCAGTCAGGCTACTTCAGATTAAGCCTGGTACACTATATCCACAGATATATCAAACACAGTCAACAAAAACAAGACAGATTAGCTGGAACTGTGTTCACGTAACAATAGGTCTCACCTTTCTTCCTGCTTGGTTCTCATTTTATTGGCATTTCTCTGCATCTTGGCCTCAAACCTTTTGGATCTGAAACCCAACCAGAAGACCAGTGTCAGGTTATGACGTATTTAGATCATGGGGAAGTACACTGTGTGTGCTTCTAGGGCAGACACCTTAAGGTAACCACACCAAAGCTAACACAAATAAACATTATGTGGCCATATGAGGACACAGAAATAGATGGGGTTAAGACTGGTTCAGGATCAATGTGCAAAACCCAGAAACAAGATTAACACACAAAACCTGCAAGTTTCATAACATAGGCCATTTCAAAATAATTCTCATTTGAATACAAGTGTAGTGCCTTTTTAAAATAAGTTCTATTATTGTAATTCCATTGTTGGCCTCATGTCTGATATAAATCTAAAGAAAAAAGAAAATTGGAGGATAAAATCTTCTATTAAAATTTCATTCTATGTAATTCAGATGTGTCTTAAAGTCGTGGGCACTGAAATCATGTCATGGAGGATGTTTCGTCAGATTGTCAATCACAGTTCGCTGTAAACTTACCCAAAGTTCTCACACTTGCAGCAGCAGAAGAGACAAACCAGGAAGGCAATGATGATAACCCCACCCACCACCGCCAGTGTGATTATCAATATCTGGAAGTTCACTGCAGACAAACACATAAACACACAATGACAAAGTTAGCAGGAATCAGCAGTCACAGATCTGCCTTCAGGATAGAAAATGCATGTTCTATCTCCTTCTGTAGCTCTTTTGGTATTTCCTACTCTGCCTTTTTCAGACAATCATTCTGAAGCTCTACATATATTACAAATACACTGATATATGGTTTTGCTGTAGCAGTGTTGAATACTTGCAATAATGTTATTTCGGCATCTTGAGAAATAAATAGAATTTTAAAGACAGTGAAGACAATGGGTGCAGAGGGGAGATAAAAAAGAGAGTGCAGGTAGGGTGGAATCAGTGGAAAAGAATGTCAGAAGTGTTTTGTGACAGCAAGTGTTAAAGTGAAGGTTAACAAGATAGTAGTGAGACCAGCTATGTTATATGGGCTGGAGATTTGCTATCCCCTCCCCCGTCATCCCCATTCCCAGCCCAACTGGTCGAGGCAGATGGCCGCCCTCCCTGAACCTGGTTCTGTCTGAGTTTTTTTTTTTTCCCCCTCCCTATCCTAGGGGTTTTTTGGTTCCTTCCCACCGTCGCAGACTGCTTGTTCATAGGGAATCCAAAAGCAATTTTTGGATTGTTGGGTTTTCTTGTTTTCTGTTTTTCCTTATGATGATAAGAGCTATGTGATGACATATGTTGTAAATATGCGCTATATAAATATCGAATTGAATTGAATAGATGGTACCACTGATGAAAAGACAGGAGGTGGAGCTGGAGGCAGCTTAGTTAAAGATGCTAAGATTTGGGAGTGATGAGGATGGACAGGATTAGATAAGTGAGTATATCAGAGAGACAGTTCAGGTTCAGGGACAAAGTAAGAGTGGAGAAAATTAGTTTAAAAAAGAGAGGAGAGATGTTGGATACATTGGGAAAAGTACACTGAAGATGGAACTGCCATGCAAGGGCAAACAAGGAAGGCCAAAGAGGAGGTTTATGGATGTGGTGAGAGGACATGCAGGTGATTGATGTGACTGAGAAGGATGCAGAAGACAGGAAGAGATGGAAATAGATGTTTCACTGTGGTGAACCCTGAGAGTCAAGAGAGTCATATTCAGATCTTTAACACTTAAACATAAATATTAATTCAAAAGTATGAAAATACTCAAGTAGAGAGCCTTGCAATTTTGCATTCATGTATGAAATCTAATTCCTTTTGTAGGTGTTGAATAAGGTCTGCTCTTCCAACAGTGCCACGTTGAAACACAACAGAGCTTCCCCTTAGACTGCTATTATCTAAATAGTCATTGTGTGCTGCAGCATTAGCCAAAACCATTAACCCTTTACAAAAAGTACACAAAGTTATGTGAAGGGAATCCTTTGACTGCTCGAAGGGGTTAAATCACAGAAACATGCATTTGTAAGCAGCATTTTGTTGCAGCCTGCTTGCTGTCTTACGTCTACCTGCTTTTATAATCGTGGACTTTTTAATATAAGGCAATGCATGATGTTAGCAATAATACACAGTGATATTCAAGAATAATGAACTTGACACCTGTACAGGCTTTTATACGCCATTAATCTCTGAGAGTTTGGAAAAATCTGGTAATGAAATAACCAGTTTTTTGGTGATGATCTGTTAAATGTGACTATTAAACAGAATATTGTACTGAATGTGAGAGCACTGAGAGTAAACATAACAGTTCAGTTCTAAAGCTGAATTATTTTCAGGTTAAGATAAGAAACATGATTTAAATGCAAGAAAAAATGCAGCCTATCAGACTTAAAATAAAGCAGATCTAGATTTAATTATACCTGACTAATGTGATAGAAGAGTGGTAAAGTCACTATTGATGATACTGACATATAGGATGATATAGACCTATACAGAATTTGAGGAACATGGCTAAGTGACAGATTTATTTACTACTTCTCTCTAAAAATTTAGTGATGTCAAAGTCTGAAGCTGCACAAAATGAAAACACTATTAGCAGTACTACAAAATTGGGCTTCAGTGCAGTAGTTTAACTAAATGCTTTTCAAAAAAATGCCTAAAATAAACACCATAGACAAATCTTTAAATCACTAATTGAGGCTGTAGTGGACATGCTGTGATTATCTGTGTGTCTTACTCCAGCAGAGGCCCCAGCGAGCATCATTCAGTGGGCAGAGTGAATGAGGAGGGAGGATGGTCCTCACTGGATATGTGACACAGGACTTAGTTTTGATGCACCACAAGCACTGTAACAAAAGTACCAAAAACACACATAATGAGCCTTTTATTCAAACAAACAATGATGTATTCAGGACAAATGTAGGATGCACTAGCATGATATACACACTCACAAAAGGAGAAAATGGAGCGAGAGGGTGGGAATGCATGACAGATCAGTTACTCCTCAAACCAGTCTAACAGGTAGAGGTGGAGGTGGAGCCACTAACTATGGTTCCTCCACCTGGGACACCTTCTTTTTCCATCGCGACACAAACACACTGTAAACCCAGAATAAAATCAACCCAGCAGAAACGAGAGGCTTACCGTCACATTGTTCAGACATTCCTCGCAGCTTGTCCCATTTTTCGCTTCACATGCTGCAGGGAAAAAAAGTCAGTTTGGTTAAAACAAAATCCAGAGACGAGGAAATGAAGTGAGCAGACTTGATTCCTTGAGAAAAAACTAGCACCACAAGGAAGTGACTTTAATATTGGAGAGATTAGCCGAAAACACAGTGAGAAGCAGATTAAATGAGGCCTGCAGGTTTGTTTTATAACTACTGCTAATCCTCCTGGGACTTTTTTTCCATGGAGACAGAGCACAGTAAACACTCAGGCTGAGGACCAGTCATATTATTATCAGCAGACACACACAGGACAACAGCCGGGTTTGTGTCCGTGTGGCCATGTATCTGTGAATGCTGCTGGTGTAAACAAAGTCTCATTCTTATGTGGTCAATTTGTTTTGGAGCTGCTCCTTCTGGTGTCTTTATTCTGAAACAATTAAGGACCTGAGGGGCTGAGGAGAGAGTTGAAAAGAGCCTCAGTGTGAGATTTCAACAATAGACAAAGATTTGAAACTAGATCAGACACAGTGCTGCCCAAAAAACCCTGTTTTTCTTGCTTTTATGTTTAGCTTTTGAAGACGAAAATGGCCTCCAAGTAAGATTTTCGAACTTATTTTATGGTAAATAATCTTTAAAATTCAAGTATTAGTAGTTTAATTCTACATTTTTGGATTTTGGAACTGAATGATCTTATTTTAAGCCTCACGAATCAGCCTTTTAAGACACACTTTAAGACATTGAGTGTCCAAAGTGAGAAAACTGAGATTAATCCAGAGCCAAAATAAAAGTCTCAATAAATCAAGTGAGGATTTTGTACAATTTCTAGATACTTGGATCATGATAATAAAAAGTTATGATGCTTCAGTTGAAAGGAAGAAGTGATTCCTAGCTGCAACTAAAACCTCAGTCACCACAGTCACTGATTTGCATTCCTACCTTGGTTAGACTGAGCGAAAACTGCCCCCAAACCGAAGACAAGAAGCAGAGTAGCAAATAAAATCCGTGTTTCCATCATCCAGCCGCGATTGTTCCAGTTGGTTTTCCTGTCTGAGAAGATTTGGAGAAATCTAAGTGAGCGCTAAAAAGGAGGAGGAAATGTTTGGGCTACTTCTTGCTGCACCGGCTGTAACTCGTGAAGTGAGTTTGCCGAGAAGGAACCAGACGCAGAGTCCTGACGCACGCTCATTACGCACACGGACAAAGGAGGGGAGGCTCAGGCATTGTAGCTTCTTTCGAAATACACGATTCAAAATATGTGCAGAGGTGCAAAAGCAAAATGTACTAAAAGCCAAACGACTTAATCTGCAGAAAAAGCCCCCCTGTGAGGAATAAATGATTAAATATGGCTGCTAGATTAGTAATACTGTGTATATTTATTTACTGTGTTTAATATGTGATTAGTTTCAACTAGCATGAGTTGTGTTGACATAATAATGTTGGTAGTTGCATTAACTTAATACTCTTTGTGATTTAAACTGAAATTTCAGCATTAGTTGATTTAAAACTAAATTCAAGTTGGGTTACCTAATGAAATTGGGTTGAAAATCTAATTATTTTTCACCTAGAGGTCAGGATTTCAAGTCCCCTCCTCTATCTTAACATGCCTGGACAATTTCAGATGGTTCAGACTGATAATTAAATATGGCTTTGATTACGGAGGAGAAGTTAATACCCCCTAAATCACTGTAGTTTGTTATTTCAACATAATTGCATTAGAAGTTTGCATAACTGAGAAAGACTCATGCAAACTGTTGCATTATGGTTTTTGCTGAGCCCAACATCATTAGTTATGTTTAGTTGTTTAAGGTGGAACCCATCAAAGGGTCGTAAGATAAATCTGAGGAGTGAGAAATGTTTTAAAGGGAGAGGAGAAGAAGGAAAAACAAAATTCTGAAACAAATATGTATATTCATTTTCAGGATTTTACTCTAAACGTCTCTTTTGTGGATTTTGTGTGACTTGAAGGGGAACTAACTCCATAATGGAACTGCTCACAACTCATAGTACACAATCTAGGGATAAACTCACAATTTCTTTTTTAAATGTACTTTGGTTGGTACTTTTGGTGCTTTTGCTTGGTTTCTGTTGAGTCAGATAAGGAGATCAAAAGCTCCAGACTGCAGCAACTCAGCACAAAGACTGGAAACATGGCTTGGCTCTGCCCAAAGGAATCAAAATCAATCTAAAGAAACCTCTAAAGCTGACAAATTAAGAAGTTGTATCACTAATACAACGAAACAAGATTAGAATTAAACTTTATCTTTGGTTTGAGGGGATTATCTGTTTCCAACTGTTTTGGTGCAAAGCTAAATTAACTTGCAAAGCCAAGAAAAGCTCAAGTATCTGCACGTAGCCGAAAACAATAGTTCTTTGTGACAAGCTAAGCTAACCAGCTGCTGGCTATAGCTTTGCGTTTAAACCACATGTATGCAAATCTAAGCACAACACTAGAGTAAAACTATTTTCCACCACTTCCTGCAGGTGTGTCAAAATAAGTGCGCAAAGGTGACATCAAATAGAGGACAATTTCAATAATTTATTAAAGCATAATTTTGTAAAGCCAGTTACAAATAAAAAAAAGAACAACACACATATCTCTCTCTTTCTCTTTTTTTTTTCAACAAGCACAATGTTTTTACTATGTAATGATGATAATGAGCATAACATAAGATAAGAATGGGCCCCACTCTGGCCGCCTGCGGCTGATAACAGGACCCTTCGTGATGAAGTTGCCCTCGAAGGCAGATTTGTGATCAGGTGCTTCAAAATCTCATTTAATACTCACTGATCACATCTCAGCGACTGCAGGGCAAGTTCTTCTTACTCAGTGTAATATCAGTGACAGACAGAACCATAGATGTAGAATAACTAGAACAGGTAGCTCCGGGTTCCTCCTTATTTATGGCTTTTTTTTAAATCCAGTTTTGCACTTTCTTTAGCCCAAACCAAAAGCGAAACTGGAACCCCTGAGTGAGTTCTGCTTATTCTATGTCTATAGGCAGGATCCCAGTGGGCTGTGTGTATGCAGTCAAGGCCGAAACTACAATTAAAAACACTGAGGTCATTTATCTTTCTAGAAATTTGTGGCATTTTAGCAAAGCTGGTGTACATTCTACATTTAAAACCATACATTTTAGGTGGATTTGAGTGTTGTTAGTCTTGTTATATTTGAATTTCAATAAATGATTCAGTATTTCCTGAATAAAAAACCTTTTTGTGTGTCTGTTTGGTTAAAGTTTCATTGAGTGTCTTCACCTCAGTGTTTCTAAAATCATCGCTACAGCCTTGTTCTGTATGTGGTGCTCCAGATAAACAACAGACTATTTCACCTTAAGAACTTCACTTCAATATCTGATGTAAAAAAGCAGCATAACTGTGTTCGGGGCAAAAACTGAAACTCTTATTGCCACAGAAAGAAGTTTAGACAATTAATTGGACCGTGTTTTGATTCTGGACTGTAATTTTCCGTGTTATCTCAGCAGTCCTGAGGGGAAACACCGTGTTTACGGCGTTATTGTCTCTAGAGGTGTCATACGTGCTGTCTAACTGCAGTCCAGTGACGCTGACAGAACAGCTACTTCACTTTCAGTCCAAAAACACACACGCACACACACACATGAAGCAGTGATGACTTTCAGCATTCCAAGTGCACAATTAAAGAATCCGAGCCCACATCCTCACAGTGTCTAATCTGCTCCTCTTACACTGAGACTTAAAAAAGAAAATCCAGTATATTTTCAATCCTCCCAAACAGACCTTGCAATACATACAGTACAATAATAAATAAATAACCCTCCCCTGAACTCCCATGCTTTTTGCCGTTAATTCACAATTACAACACCATTCTTTGCAAAAGGTTAGTCATGTAAATACAGGAATACACTCAGTAAAATCACTTCTCTTTTCTCATTTCCCTTTTCTTTTCCAATAGTTCGCATTACACCATTAATACACTCACACACGCACACACACACACACACACACACACACAGCAGCAATCCAGACACAGCACTTCAGGGTGGTTAAGATAGCTGAGGGGGGCATACAGTAATAATATCAGTAATAATAAAAGTCACATTTTCATAAACAGGCTGGAGACACAGACAATATGCGTTTTCGTTTAAATCTCCTGATCTCCTCGGCAAAGGAAAAACAAAAGTGAGATTAGCACGAGTGGACGAGGATTTACAGTATGTTATGGCTCCAATTGATGCTGCAGGATGAGTGCAGCAAATAACAACGATGATAAATTCCTCAAAACGCCGTGAAAACGACAACCATGATTTAACTTTTCCGTGAGTCACATTAATGGCACAGCCAGTGAATGATGTACAGTATTGGCATCGTATTCAGACATACAGTGGTCATTATTTAACACCGCTCACTTGCATGTATCTTACATGACGGGTGTCACATTGCATTTAGTATGGCATCTATATACTGTACAGTGCAGTGGCCACCAAAAATCTCATTAATAACTCTTATTATAATGTGTGATATACAGTACAAAACGATACATGTTTGTTCAGTTATGTGAATATACAGATTTATGTGTTATATCTAGACATAAATAGGGAAATGTTTAGTCGGATACTATTCTGGATTCTCCTTGTAGAGCCAAGAGAGACTTTTAGCCATGCACAGACTCTCTGCTGACCAGAGAGCCTCCAAAGTAAACCCTCTACTCTTTTCTTCTCGAGAATATCTATGGGATATTGTTCAGGAATATTTAAAGCCACCTCCTTTGGCTGCATTTTCTTCTTGCGGCCACACAGTGGCACCGACGAGTGAGCGACTATGTGGGTTTTTTTGTGGGCCCCGAAGAAGAAGAAGAAGAATCACCATGGAGTCCTTTTTCTCAGATGTAATTATAGCCAATGTTACAGATAAAAGACAGAGAGGGAACGACAGAGAGAGAGAAAGCAAGCAAGAACAAGAATTCAGCATTAAAACTTAATTGCAATAGCAAACGATGATGCAACAGGAGTGAGGATACGTGAAGAGAAAGAGAGAGACTCTTGAAATTGGAGGAGTGAGATAGAGAGAGAAAGAAATTGAACTGAGAAAGTGTGGCTTTCTTCTGTCTGGCAGTGCACTGGGGGGTGGAGGAGCCACCTGGGACTGGCTGGGCGGCTGAGTTGTGCTTGAATTTAATTTGTCCGAAAAGGAAAAAATCGGAGAGAAGTTTGGAGTGTGCTTGAACATCTACATGCAGGACTACAGCTGAGGGGGGTTATGTATTTGTCGGAACAGCCCCAAAATATTTCTTTGTCATGCTCGTTTTTAAATATCCCAAGTGAAACCCAGGCCAGGAGAGTGTGCGTTTGGCTTCTGTGTCCACTTTTCCCCGTTTTTCCTTACTGACGCTCATCCACCAATCTTCATTCAACCTTGATAATTTGGCTGCTTGGTGCGACTGCCGTCATCAAAACCAACCGACCGATGCAGGGGGGGCCGAGGCGTCTGTTTGCCGCTGGAAGGATGAACCGAGGTGCTCTGATTGGATGGTGGCGATCACCTGACCCAGGAACTGGCAACGCTGGTCACGGACATGATGCTGCAGCGTTTCTTCACCATCATGTTAATGTAGGCCCTCATGATCTTGGTGATCTCTCCAACCTGAAGAGTGAAAGCAGATCAGTTGGTGCATTTGCTTGTCTGCATTTATGCTTGTACAATCATGTTTTTATGATTAAAATATTTAAAAGATATGACACATTTTACACGCTTTCATCTCACCATGCTTCAGTTACTGCAGCAGCCTTTTAACCTAACTGAACCAACCATCAGCTTCAGAATGTAGAACCAGTATTATAACCAGAACTTCTTATCCTTAACTTAACTTCTTTACACTGGTTTCCAGCATGTTTTAGAATAGTTTTTAAGATTTTACTGATTATTTTTAAGGTTCTTCGCCGTCTTTCTCCTAACTATATTCACGAGCCTCTTAGTTCTGTACACACCAGTAAGAGGTCTTTTGTCATTGACCCCTTAAAGATCCTTTATTAAAACGTGCTTTTATTTGAGGGTCTTTCCTGATTTTACTTAACTTTTCATTTCCTTTGAACTGTCTTTTTCCAAGTCTGTGTTGGTTTTATACACCAAACTGTATGACTTGTCCTTATTTTGCTACCTTGTGAAGCACTTCAATTTGGAAAAGTGCTCTATAAATTAAGATTATTATTATATGCGATTAAGTGTTAGCTGTGGTAAATGCATGGCTTTATGCATGGCAAAATCAGTCTGTCAGTCAGAAAATTGTACCTTTTCATTGCCAAATAGTCAATGCTAATTATATTCTAAACATTTTTGGCTTGCTAATTAGCAAATGTTGACATCTGTATACACTGAACTATAGTGATGAACACGATAAAGATGGTAAACATCATCTCATTGTGAGCATGTTATCTTGCTGTTATTAGCCTTTAGCACAAAGCTAAGCAGTGTCCAAATACGATTTCACAAAACTGCTAGCACTGTAGGCTGTAGACTCTTATTGTTATTGTTGATTTCTTTGCTGCATGAATACAACAAAATAAAAGACAAACAATAATAAAACTAAATGGATAAAAAAAAAAGCGTGTCCTTTCACTGTATACAAATTAGCATGTGGAGGCCCCTGTCTCAGATTGATGCCTGCACTTGATGCCTATAATTCCACCCACTTCTTCATCCTGCCTCCTGCCTTGACTGATTGGAACCGATACCTGACCTCTGCGCTCCAATCAGACTGCACTAGTCTTTACTGCACTCCCTTTAAAGCTCAGCCAAACTGTCACTTCGTGCAGCTATGATTTAGAGTGAGTATCTCCACTCTGTCTTTCTTGTTTGTGTGCGTTTGACCCTCAGATAGATTGTAGCTGTGGCTGTTGACACAATGAACAATGAGCTCTCACCAGTGGAGTCTCGAAGAACATCTCCCTCTCATCCACGATGATCTTGTAGGTGCAGGGCTGTGAAGCTCCAAAGAAGGTGATGTGTTCGTACTGGAAGGTCTCCAGAGGTTTGGGTTCACCCCGTTTATACACAGACACATTGTCAGCACTCACACTGAGCCACAGATCATGAGGGAAACCGCCTTCTTTACACTGCAGAGAGAAGAAAGAAGAGAAAGCAAGGCGCTTGTCAAGTATTTTATATGTAGGTATCCCTGAAATCCATCATCTTATCTTCTTCTTTCCTCACCTCCACATCAAACAGAGTGGATCCATATCCAGGCCACTCCTTAATGATGCTCATGTATTTAAGCATGGCCTGGTGCTGTGGCATCCCCTGCAGACGAGTCCACTTCTCCAGCACGCTGGTCCGTGTGGCGGACGTCTCCTCCTTCACCCACATCTCCAGCATCTGCTCCTCCTCCACCTGAAACAATCAGTTCATCCTCTGTCAAACTATCAGTATGATATCAATCCAGTCAGCTGACAGCTCCACGTGTCATTTAGTAGAGCAAGAGGAATTTGACTGAACTTATGGGAATGCAGAGATTCATGCAAATGTTGACAAGCAAAGCCTGGACTGTGCCATCTCCTGGTGATGATTAGAAAAAAATAGCTGGAAAAATAAATCTCCCAAACTCTCACCCTGTCACAATGGACAGCTTTAACTAATTCAGAATAAATAATGTTAATAAAGTTTTTCAGATACTAGTTTACTATGCATATGCATATATAATGTTGCAAGACTATGAAATACTAAGAGAAGAAATGAGATGAGCTAAGAAATCATCTGATCTATTACTAGAAATAAAATTAACTAGCACATTAAGTACCAACATTTGGAAAACTAATTCACATTTACAGGGCAACTTGAAAAAAAAAATAAAAAATTACAGTTACATCCCTTCATTTGTTTTGTCCAAAGTACTAATGAGCTCCAGTCCAGTAATTTTAACACTTGAGTTCATTTTTTAGATAAATAGGAAATATTTTGGGGGGATTTTTGGCTTTATTCTGTAGGGACAGTATAGAGAGACAAGAATTGTGGGAAAGAGAGAGGAGAACAGTATGCAGCAAATGGTCCAGCGGCCGAGAATTGAATCACAGATCCACTGTACCCCAACTACTTACCCATTTTACTCAAAGCCAATATGTATAGAATGTTTTTTTCATCATGCATTCAAAGTGTTTATTATATAAAGTATACAGTGTCTACAGTGTCCTCTTTCTCCCACTGGGATGCACCACTGTTGGAGTTTTAAAATTCTACATATAGTGGCTTTAAGTCAAATTAGGAATTGAAAATTCACTATTGCACTGCACTATTATATATCATCTTCATTAAGAGATTTTTTTTTTGACCAACACCAACAAGATGTGATCACAACAATGACACTTAAAGGCGTGTTAATATAAAAATACCTTCTGCTTCTTCAGTGAACCCGTTTTGAAGCTTCTCCTGAGGGTGCCGTCCAGGAAGCTCGGGGTCTTTCGTTTCTCTGCTCCGGGCGGTGTCGGTCCTCCTGCTGTGCCTTTTCCATCTCCAGCTCCTCCGACTCCGCCTCCTCCAGCTCCGCTCGCCGCCCCAACGCCCGGCTTGGTGGAGTGCAGGATGCGGTTGCGAAGGCGTCCGATTGGATAAACGCTTCCCAGGCTCCATCCGGCCCTACCTGCCCCGTCACCGTGGAGATACTGGAGACGTAAAGCGGCGAGATGCTGCAAAGTCTCCTCTGAGGCTGGGAAGTGGCCGCTTATCAAAGACTCATGGGCCTGAGAGACAACAAGTCAAAGAGACAAAACATTGTATAGTTTAATTACATTATAAATCATCACATACAGTATAACGAAATTTTTTTCTGACAGACTATAGAAACTAAGTTGATATGAGCATAAGTAACTGTAGGTGCCTGATAATAGAAGTTAGAGAGACAACATTTTAAAAATCTGCAAACATGTTTTTCTCCTAATTTGTGACTGACAATAATCAGGAAGAAGGACACCGAGAAATTTTATGCCCAATGGACTGACTAGCCGAGGTTTTGTTTTTGCAGAGGACGACACTCAGAGGGAATTTCAGACCGTCGCACTTCTGAGACATCTGCAGACTAATTTGCTTAATCTTCCCGGGGCTCCGTCCCTGCTGTGGAAATGCAAATTACAAAGTGACAGATGAGTCATGACCCTTGAGAAAGTTTCGCACTTCTCGTTAGTTTTTGGAAATCTTTGGAAAAGTTAAGAAATTAGAGGCACTATTATTAAATGATTTCATTCTCTTTGCCAATATCTGACCCAGATGTGGAGTAAATGTTACTTAAAGATCAGAAACATCTGTACTTCTAAAGGAAACTTATGAAAGTTAAATTTCCATGCCAGGTTCTTGTTAGGTTTTTACAGAGAATCAATAGAAAGCATCCTACCACAACGTAGGTTTCCCTGGAAACATGTGCATTGCCAAAGACAGGAGAGACAATTTCTTTCCTCTGGCTGAACTCATCCTCCACAGTTCACCACGAAAATAGATGCATTTTTATTATTTGATTATTTATCCTTTAAATAATTAGTTTTTTTAAATGTGCATAGCATACAGGGACTGCATATGGATTTTCATTGTCCAATCTTGTGTTGCACGGTGATAAATAAACTGAATCTCTAATCTTACCTGTTCAAACATGAAAGCAAACTCCACTCCCTCTTTGGGCATGCTCTCCACGTCCAAGAAGCAGTAGAGCTTGAAGTACAGTTTCCATTCTCCTTCCTCCTCCTCTTCTTCACTGCCTGCCAATCTGAAAGAAAAAATGGACAAAGCAGACACAGGATGAGTCATATCACACTGTTAACGAAATGGACGCCTATTCAAAGCAGCATTTACAGTTTTATGCTCAACACAGAAACTGAGGTAGCTACCTCTCAAACTTGGCCAGAACATCCGCCACAATCACTCTGCTCTCCAGAGCTCGGTCTGTAAAGGCATTGTGCTCAAACAGAGAAAATAGGTTCTTGCTTTCCTCCATGGCCAAACCTCTGATCAGCTTCTCCACAACCTGCAGCGACATTAAAACACTGATTAGCACATCAAAACCGATTGATTTTGACTTGAACTGCAGCTTTAATGTACCACTTTTTTTCAAATAAAAAAAAACAACAATCACATACACATATTGTTTCCACTTGTATGCATTTGTGCTCTTTTTTCTTACTCTCCTAGTCGGTTTTTCCTCTTTACAACTGCCATATAATTGGATATGCCATCTCTTGACCTCATTAACTTGAATGCACTTTCCTTATGAAGTCAGTTGGAGGCAAAATAAGAATTAGGTCACAATACTTTAATAGCAGTGCCCTCAAGAATTTATGTGAAGGAATTTTAGGTTAACAATATTCACTATGTAGGGAAAGATGAGTGCAACAGAAACAAAAACAAACCACTATAGCAGCATTGAAGTACCTCCAAGGTGAATAAGATAATATGTTAGTGTACACCGATCAGGCATAACATTATGGCCACCTGCCTAATGTTGTGTTGGACACCTGTATGTGGTCAAACATTCTCTGAACCATTGGACATGGACAAGAGGACCTCTCAGGGTGTCCTATGGGGTCTGGCACCAGGACGTTGGCAATGGATCCTTTGGGTACTCTGGATTATGCAGTGGGGCCTCTGTCAATCAAACTTGTTCCACTGCATCCTGTTGATGCTTGATCAGAATGGGGTCTAGGAAGTTTGGAGGTCAAATCAACATCTTGGGCCATGTCATGTTCCTCAACAATCACATACACATATTGTTTCCACTTGTATGCATTTGTGCTCTTTTTTCTTACTCTCCTAGTCGGTTTTTCCTCTTTACAACTGCCATATAATTGGATATGCCATCTCTTGACCTCATTAACTTGAATGCACTTTCCTTATGAAGTCAGTTGGAGGC
>OMNN01027951.1:0-33833 GCA_900302755.1 Chromis chromis
ATCCAGAATCAGCATTATCAGTGTTACCAGGTTTTCACAGCACCTAGAGTTCATATAATAATCATATACTGTGTCATGATATTTGGTCACTTTCTACATTTTTTCATTTTCATTTTGTACATTTAGTTTCCAGTAATAGCATGTTGGTGTGTAACCTCTATTTGTTTGAGTGTCATTGATCCTGGAGTCTGACTCTGCAGCATCTCTTCCTGGTGGTGCCTGGCTGTACAGATGCTGATGCAGTGTGTGTGTGTGTGCATGAGCGTGGTGTGTGTGTGTGTGTGTGTGTGTGTTAGTGTGTGTTAGTGTGTGTGGCCCTAAGCCAAGCTCCGCCCCCTTCTGTCTCTGTTCTCTCTGCTTATAGCTAATGAGATAGAAGGAGGAGGGATGCAAGTCTAGAAAAAAGTGGAAGGCGAAGGAGGGATAAAGGGGGAGGGGATAGAGGGAGGAAGAGGGAGTGGTCTGGGAGGCGAGGGAGAGAGAGGGGGAAGTGGAGATGGAGGAGGCAGTGGTTCAGTAGGAGAGGATGGGAGATGATTTGTGAGGGAGAGAGTGATCACAGACGGGGAGGGGAGAGTCCAGGAAGCCTGTAGGGGAGGAAGAGTGGGAGCTAGTGGACTGACTGACTGACCGACTGACTGACTGACTGGGTGTTTCTCTGAGGAGTGTTTGACTGACAGGAGGAGTGACCAGGCTCTCAGCGTGGCACGATGGCAGGTAGGCCAGACGAGCTCCACCTTCACCATCACTTCCCTGCAGCATGAATATTTCAGCAGCCTTCAATTTTCTTACTGCCCCACGCCGACCTCACATTGTCCATTTCACTCCACCTCATCCATATCTGTCCGTCCATCATCCCCCCATCTCTCCTTCTCCTCCTTTGTTTCATCCATCCCTCTCTTTTGTCCACCTCCCTCCTTCATCTCTGGTTAATATTCTGCTCCCTGATGTCTTCCTGAGCCCCACATCAGCTGGTTTTAAGTAACAGCTTTACTGTAATGTCTGTCTGTGCTGGGATAGAGAGGGAAGTTAGCCTGTAATACAAAGTGTGTGTGTGTGTGTGACTGAGAGTGTGTCGCCTGCTGAATATCAAATAGATGTGGCCTCAGGTTTATAAGGGGAGTAATGAAACACCACTGAGGTGTAACCACTGTTATTGTGTGTGTGTGTGTGATAATTCAAGGGCAAATTGAAAAGTAGCCCCTGCTGCAGCGCTTTAAACAGGTGTCCTGACAGCAGAGGAGATGAAGGTGAACCCTGCTGATCTCTCCATCTTTGTTTGCTCTTTCTCTTCCCCCTCACCATGTGTGCAGATTCTTTCCTCAGTATGTAACATTTAACATGCTTAGCCTATGTTAAAAGCAATAATGGTAAGTGAAAGCATGGGACAGCAAGTCAAACATGAAAATGTTAAAATGCGTATTTTATAAGAATGCAGGCAACAAGACAAAATTTCTCTTAGTGACAATAAAGTTAAAGTTGTGAATGTTATATTCAAAATCCATGACCTTAATGTGACTTTACTTTATTTTAAAGACCACATGACCAGAATATGGATTTAGTTTTCAGTAGCTTGGCTCGGTTTAATGTTAGCAGCCTTACTCACACTACAGCTATCTGATTTATTGAATAACACATAAACATATCAAAGTTACAACTGTGTGTGTGTGTTAAACATGTCATGCTAAATACAGTTCCATGCTAACATATTAAAATTCAGCATGTAAGCTAACCAAGTAGGTTCTGAACAATCTACAGAAAAAACATTATTGCGATTATTTTGACAAAAAAATTCAAAAATATCACAATTTTAGGGGGAATGAACATTATTGTTGCACTTTTTCCCCACTATGGAAATGTAAAAATGATGATGTAAGTTTTGCTGCAGCCTGCACCAACATGTTCCTTCATGTAAGGAGATTATGATTTGTAGGTTGTTGCATCTCAGTTGCAACACAGTGCTTCATTTTTACTGACACATTTTATCTTTAGCAAAAAACTGCAGCTCCTGCGGTTTGGATGCTGCACTTGTCCATATTGTGATTTCAATAATATTTCAGATCATTTCTCAATCCTACTTTCAAGACTTGTTATTATGCATGGTAAGCTGCTGACTGTGGCATGTTAACATCATAACATTTGCACATTAGCATACGATTTGAGCTGTAAGCACAGCTGAAGCTCAGCTCAGATTGATGCCAGCTGATCCGACTCTGTCCAGACAATTCTGAGATGTGCATAAATTGTCTCTGAACTGTCGATAAAACCCTCAGATTTAGGCAACAACATGACCTTTTCCTGGTGCTGCTCTCAGAACAAATCTGACTTTTTGGTGCACGTCAAACGGTAAAGATTTCTTTTGTTTGTCATGTTAGATACTGATCACTGTTTTTCTAGAGAGAGTTTATTTACACACACTCAAATGATCCATCAGTCAAGCTGAAAAGGTGTTTTCCAATCAAAGGTCGCAGCTTTATTATGGCCCAACGGTTTCCTCCAGTCTTTCATATCATCTTTGTAGCTGTCCCATTTTGCTTCCTCATTTTTTTCTCTGTTTGCCCGCTCAGTTACCTAATGGTCACCGCAGTTTAGATAAACATGATTAGTTAAAAATTAATCATTCTTCTCTGTCTACTCCCACCTCTTCATCCTTTCACTCGTGATCTCCTCCCACCTACATTCTGTCCTCTCCTGTTTCACTTCTGGTTCTTGTATTAGTTTCGCTCTTGCTCATTTATTCAGTTTGTGTTTTAATTGCCTGTTTTTTTTATACCTCACATGTATGTCCTCTATAAATAAAGTAAAAACAAGTCCTTGATTTCTCCCACAGATGAGATGTCGTTACTCATGAGTGATTTTTGTTTCTTTGCATCATCTATGTCATTAGTAGATGGCCTTTGGGTTTTAATTTTCAAATGGTGCACTGACTCTGAGGCCTGAGCCGGTCTGACATTGTGCTGCTGGTTCGCAGATCAGCTCTTCCATGCAAATCTCCCCTGAGTTGGAAGTTTTTGGATGTAAATCTGCAGCTGGATTTCCTTGTGGTCCCTTCCTGTCTCATTTGACTGTGAGATGTGATACAGTAACAGTAACAGTCCTGCCTGTGTCCCCCGGCTCAGCTTACACTGCTGATCTAATGCATGCTGGGAGCTTTGTGTTGGTTTGTGCTGCAGCAGTTTGACCCTTAAAACTCCATTTTCAAGTGTGGAGCTTATTTTTTACTGCAAGTTAATACCAAATAATAAAAAATGGCATCCACATGATGCGTGTAATGGTTGATTACATATCAGGGACAAAGATGGAAACTCATAGATCATCATCTTAAATAGTCTACCGAGTTGTTGTCATTTTTACTATTTGATTTATTATTATGATTCTATTCTGGTACGTTCTATTAAGTGCTATGAAAAGGTAGTTTCCTTTTGGGGATTCTATCAACTTGAAATTAGATTAGATTGGATGAGATTCAACTGTATTGTCATGGCGCAACATTACACTTACACTTTCATTTTGGTGAAGGTGCAGAACTTAAGTTTACTATGCTCTTTTAGCATTGTATGTGTGACGTTATGGCGTCCATGTTTCTTCAAATGTTTCTGCTGCAACTCAACAGCTATTTTCTTCAAGTAAGATTAGAGGCTAAAGAAAAGGAAAGAACAGCAAGTCTAAAATCACGTTTTGCATTTTACGTTTGGGTAAAACAAATATTGGAAACTTCAAGTTGACTTCTCTTAAATTAAGGTGCAACAACTGTTCATTTGAGAGAAATCAAATGATTTAAGTAGATCTATTCAATGTTACTTGTTAATGTGGATAAACTAAATTCAGTTGCATGTTATGAACTGAAGCAGTTTTTCAGTGTTCGTAACTTTTTTTTTTAACGTTTCTGTCTCTTTCAGTGTTATAACTTAAACATACAGTATGTTCCATCTTTTATTTAGCCTCAGGTTTATTTATCATTTAATGTAGTGATAATTAAATCATTTACATTGAATTTAGCTTCATATGAATGTTTAAAGCTGTATATGGCTAATTGGTTTTAAGTGTTTATAGGCTGGCGTGTTTAGTAGTTCCTGTCAGTATTTTGTGACAGTATTTAGTTTTGGGAGAGAGAACACAGCAAATTTTTCCCTTTCAAACCAGGTGTCTACTGCTCAAGGCATATTTGCTGATCCCGAAGGTTTAAATGTAGTTTCAAATTAGTTTTTCATAAATTCAGACTTCACACTTTCTGGATAACAAAATCTTTTAAAGGCAGGATTTCCACCTCAAATTTGCAATGGATACTTCTGACATAACATCAGGCTTTTGAACAAGTTAATAAACACATTTTAATCAAAACAAATGATAGAAAACAGCATATGACTCTTATGCATGTAGCTTTGATTGAGGAATGTCCATCTTAGCACATGACTGTGTGATTCTTGATATTCACCTGATATCTGCTGCCAGCTTTAGGTATAGGAAGAACAGAAGGCTAATAGATGTGAAGAAATGTACATGAATTGTATTTGTTTAAAGGAGATGTCATCATCTTCTTTCTCATTCAACTTGCTCTTGAATGGAAATCTATATTTATGGTCATGAGGGTGTTGTTGCAGGTGTCAGAGAGCAGACAGAATTCAGGATGCATGAAGAGTTGAAATGTTCTGTTAAACCAGAAACTTGTTTTTGAGTTTATCAGGTTGTAATCTGTTAATGCAGGACACGGATAAATAATCTGCACTGGGCAGTTTGATAATCTGGTGATGTAATGGTGGTTGGGTGGGAGGATGCTGGATGATTAGGCTGGAAAGAGTTCAAGATGAGAGGAGGAGCGGCAGCACAGTGAGTGGAAGTGAGGAGGCAGCAGCTCATCTGCAGCATCAAAAGTCAGTGGAAAAACAACGTCAGAAAAACGCATATAATTTTAACAAATAAATGTGCAGCAATTCAGAATTTTGAAAGAATATATTTTACTTTGAGTTTGTCTGCTTGTTGGGCTGCACCAGTTAAACAAAGCTGTGTGTTGATACTTAATAATATAGTAAAACCTATCAACTAGCCCAGAAAAGTGATATTGAATCTGTTTTTCTCTTGATAAAACATTTGCAATAACTTTTATTCAGTATCTTCAAACTTGTGTCATGTTTACTTCAGCCAGCAGTTTTATCTTCCATTTGCATTACTGCCCTCTACAGTTGTCTGGGATGGTGACACAAACAGAAAGGTACAAATGATACCAACAACGTGTGGAACTGAACTGCCAATGAAAACTATTTTTTCCACAGCACAACTGATGTTTAAAATCTGCTCAGGGCTCCTTTAAATCTCAAAGCACAAAGCTGAAATGGTGAAAACAAAGCTTTGTTTCTCTGTCTGAACCTCTATCTTGCTTCCTTTTTTCTTCTCTCCCAGTCTGTCTGTTCAGGCTGCTGTGGTTCGTCTGTTTTTCCTTCCTTCTTCTTTCCATCTTTCTCTCTGACTCACTCTCATACACCGTTTCTGAATTATTAAAACCAGTCAAGACTCCTTTATGCGCTTATGAGAAACTCAAAACCACTGATTCACAAAGCAGCAGCAGCAGATATCAGTAACACGCACCTAAAGCAGCTGTTTGTGTCACACCAAAACAAATGACCACAAAAAAATTATGGTTAAACAATCAGGCAGCCGTTATGTGTGAGTTTTATGCTTTAATTCTTGCATTTTTGCACTTTTTCCTCTGTCAAGTTGTCAGCCTGAATTTTGTGGCCATTATTGTTGCTAAATACTCACTGCTGTTGTCTTTCAGCGCTGCAGCTTCATGAAACCACCCTTCAATCAAACATTTTGAAGGGTGGTTTTTCTCTGTGGATGTTTAAGGCTTTATGTGACATGCTTTTGTGACAGCTTTAAGATTCTGTTAAACTAAACTAAATCTCTTCCTCCTCCCGTCTAGATGACACGGTGTCGGCCAGCAGTAACATGGACATGGAGGACCGGGTTTCCCACCTGGAGCAGCGGCTGCAGCTGCAGGAGGACGAGATCCAGCTGCTGAAGGCGGCTCTGGCTGACGCTCTGCGCCGACTGGGTTACTGCGAGGAGCACAACCAGGGGGTGCAACCAGGAGGTTCCCATGCAGGGAGGAGACCTCTGGCCACTACAGGCTCAGCAGCACCGACCAAAGGTAAGTAAAGCTGGCTGGCAAACTCAAAACAAACACCAGAAATGTATCAAAATTAACAGAATATTACATCCATATATATGCAGGGAGAGAAAACTGAGATATAAAAATGACACACTGCAATCAGTACTTTTGCTGCTTATATCATACTGTATATAACAAAGAAGTATTTATAAAAAACACTGTCACTTGTCAGTTTCATGTTTTCTTTTCTTCTCATTTGAAACTGAGCAAAAACATTCTTTAGGGGGGGAAGAGTGAGCAGGTGACATTCATTTTTATTTTTAAAAAATTGTAATTTTAGAGATTAATGTCCAGCTCAATAATTTCCTAATCAGTCATCGTTGCATATCATCACATATTATTGTATTTCTTTAAAGCTGAAACATGTTCCTGCTGTTTCTGCATTCATTTTCACATACAAATGTGTGTCTAACAACATTTGAGCAGCTACTCAGTAACATCCATCAATCTTAGTCAGTGGCTTCTTGAATACAGTAATTGTTATGCTAAACACTGATCTTACAAGTTGCTATCCTCTTTTGTCTGTTTTAGTCTATTTTATTATGTTGAAGTTTTACATTGTCTGCATGTTTGCACATATTATTTGCTGCCCATCTGATAAAATGTGTAGCACTTTATTCAACTCGGGTTGTTTTTAAATGTCCTATATGATCTTATTTGACGTTATCTTTTTCAAAATGTGTGAATAAATCACTTTAATGCCAGATATGCTGAACAGTCAACACAACACATCAATTTTTGGTTTGGAAAGATATCATACTGTAACTTTATTCCACATTTCTAACAGTCAAAATGGCCCACCACCGCTGAAAAAACAAAAAACTGAGTGAAAGTTCAGGGTAAAATCTGAGTTTCAGGGATCTTTCACTCCCCTTGATGGCATAGATCACAAAACAACAAATTCAAGTTTCAGTCTATGATTCAGTGTTGATAGAAGTTGTTGGTAAAGCTGTGCAGACTGTCTGTTAATGCCTCCTTCGATGAGGCTGATGATAGTTTGTTATCTTTCAGTGCGTCAGCTCCTGCAGGCTCTTCCCTCCAGACCTCTGAGTAACGGTTACGTCCAACAGAAACGCCTCCTTTCATCTCCTTCATCTCCAAAGAAAGAGGTGCTGCAGTCCATTAAGAGGTACGATTGAGAAAGCAAAAGAACAGATCTTTGTGAATTTTAGTTGTTACACTTAATCCTAGGAAAGGTAAAAGGGGCAGTCTATTAATGGTGGTGACAAAACAGCATCTTTGAAGAAAAAGTGACACGATGAAGAAATTGGAAAAAGTACACAGATTTTCAGACGGCAACACAAGAAACTAAGATATTTATTTATTTATTTTTGCAAAAATGTGTCCTTTCGTTTGCCTGTTGATAGCATCTTCTTCACATTTCTCAAAACACAGAACTGAAAAGTGATGGATGATTTATGCGATTGTACTTTACAGCAGATATGTGACCTGTTAGACCTTCACTTAACAGGGAAATCAATCAAGGATGTAACCCAAATTTTTGGTGTATACAGATGAAAAAGGGTCGTTTTAAGCTTAAACCTCTCTCCTCTCCCCGACTTTAGAAAGAGTATGTCCACAGAGCGGCTCACCCTGGTGAGGAGAGAGATGGCAGCGGAGAGTCGCAGTCGAACCACCTCCTCCAGCAGCTCCTCTGGCGGCAAAAGGTAGGAGCCTTATCCTGCTGGATGGTGTCATCCTTATAAATCTATGGGCCTTCCTTCCTACTACTCTGTGATACTAGAAAAAACAATCATCTGTCATTTTTACATAAAGAGGTGGAAGGAAACGTTACAGTATCCAGCAATACCGTGAAAACAAACTGAACAGTCATCATTTTGCTTTAACAAGCTCAAAGCCTGTGTTTCTGCTCTGAGGGTCAACAGGGTTCAGTGGGTCACTCAGACTGCAGTAATGAGCTGTCGTATCCCTCTGGTCGGTCTGTCTGTCTGAACCCATTCTGTGCCAGTCAGAAGCATCACAATAATAAATAGTAAGTGTTTGGATAGAAGAGGGCTCATTGAAGAACTAATTCAGATATTTAACAGAATGGCAGCCAGTGTGGCCTGTTTCTCTCACAATGCATGATGGGATAAGATCCATCCCTCATGAATCTGATAAGGAGGTGTAGAAAAATGGTATTAAATATATCAGAATTAAGAAAAAATATTTAGGGTGGAAAATTGGAAGATGATTTGACATGGAACCAGTCAATAAAATTCAGATGAACACCTAAATGAATTGCAACAGCATCTTTAGACCATCAAACACCCCCAATGTGTTTGGAGTAATTTAATTTAATTTAATTTAATTTAATTTAATTTAATTTGACTGTATAGTCTATATTTAGCATTTGACACTTTATGGTGCATTTTTTACTTTAGTACTTTTTATCACAGTTTGTACTTTATTTGTATTTGGTCACTTTACTCTTTCTGCTTGATACTGCAACAACAGAAGTTCCCCTTGGGGATCAATAAAGTATTACTATTCTATTCTATATTCATTCTATAAATGCACAATATCTAGAGAAGATAATGATTTTTTTAGGTGCTGCAGTAGGTTCAATATCTTAAACCTTTCACAGATGAAATAAGTACATGTGATATGAAGATGTGTGTAAGTTAGAGGCTTCAGTTATTCAGACTGTGTTTGTGAGCACAGAGAGATTCTGTGTTACACCTTCATCATTAGTCGCTGTTGTCTCGTTTGTCTCATCATGTAAAGCTGTTATAATAATAATAACTGTATTTATATAGCACCTTAAAAAATCAGAGTTTAAAAAAATGCTTTACAGACAGAGCAACAAAGAAAAGGATACTCAGTAAGACGGTTAAACAACAGAAAGCTGATCAGTCCAAAAAAAAAGACCAGAGAAGCAAAAGTGAAGAAAAGATTCACAAAGTAAATCAATACAACAACACCAGATATAATAATAAAAGCACCAAAAATGACATATTATATATACATAAAAAATAAAAAAGAGGTTAAAACCATAAAGACGAGGCTCAAAATATAAATAAATAATAGATAAATAATAAATAATAAATAAAATGAATAAATAAAGGGTAAAAATAAAACAAACAAATACAATGAATAAAATAAAATAGACCTTTGCAGTCCTTTAAATTCCAGATGCCATCGTGAATTAGGTTTTACACTTTTACTGACTCAGTTGTTTGTTATTGCAGCGTCACAGTTTTGGACACTAAAGTATCCACACGTCACCTTCAAGCTAACACAATACGTGGATCCTTTGTCATCAGTAAACAAACACAGAGCAACTTTATTATTAGTCATAGTCACACAGAAAATTCATTCTTTTTGTTATCATCAATCTGTATTTTTATCTTTCCTCTCAATCAATTTTCATCCACTTCTCTTTTTTCTCTCAGTAAAAGTGGCACAGTTGAACCTCTAACTTTCTTTTCTTACTTTTCTCCACATTTCTTATCCAAACATTGTCTCTTTTCATTTTCTTTCCCTTCTCCTTCCTTTCTTTTCCTCTCTCCCTCTCTCCTATTTATTTCATTCCTGCTGATGGGTCAAATTTCCACCACTTCTTTTTAAAATGGAGGTGTGGTCACGGTGCAGAGGGGGAGTGTCTGCACAGTTAGGAAGTGTGTTGTGGTTGGCTGACGGAGGCTTCCAGGCTGAGCTAAAAGTTTGCTGAGTGAATGAGGAAGTCGGTGTGTTGCTGTGGTTGTTGGACAGGAGAGGAACCGCTCTGACTGCTCTCACTGTTGACTCTTATTCTAACGGAAACCTTGCAGACATGAAGAGATCTTCCAGGTAAATGGCTGTTTTACAATGGACAGTTAATGATCTACAGAGAAGCAGCAGACTGTAAGCAGGGAGGATTTATTACTGAGGCTTTTAGAAGTCTTTATGATTCATAGGACAAAAATGCAATGTCTGTATCTTGTGAAGGAAAGTGTGTAGCTTTATTCTTTGAATGACCAGATGGAAAGTGCAACTCACAAAATGCATATTTAGCCTTTAAAGTCAATTAGTTACGTTTCAGTACTTCAAGCGTCACACCCAGTTAGTTGGTGTTTGAGTAATGTTTGAATAGATTATGGAGATACACTTTAGTTTGTTTAGTAAAACAAACCATCTCCAGTTGTTATTTTCAGTCCAAACAAAGGCAATAATCAGTTGTTTGGGTCTGGATTCACGACAGCCTGAGGAAGTTGAGGTTTTTTCTTATGAAACTGTTGTCACGCAAACCCGTTTGATGCAGTGGGTTTCTCCCTCTGCAGGGCTTTGGGTGGCTGTGGGGAGGGGCAGTAACATGAATAAAACAGAAACAAGAGCCAGCTGTGTTAGTGGATCCAATGGCAGGGTCTGGTGACAAAACAAGAAATACTAAATTATGTAATTTGAGAAGACAGTTTAATAGTTTCATTGTTTTACTGCGTAGTTCTATGAAGGAAAACAAAAAGGGAGTTTAACTGTGTTATGCAAAAACCTACTTTTAATTTAGCACACATGGGTTAAATTACATTCAACCGAATTACATTGTTTATCTGCTCAAAAAAATCTGATTTTATTTACGAAATGTGGCATCTTTTTTCCAAAACTGTATTTCTGCGTGCACATGTAGACTCCATTTACGCTTCTTTTTAAGTATCGCCCGTGTTTCTTTTGTAATCGGGCTTCTGATGACGGAGAAAACAAACAGACATGTCACATTTCTGTCTGGTTATGAAACATGCAAAGACAGATGGGATGAGTTAATGTGAAGAGACGACCAGTCACACTGTGCTCAGCAGATCTGTCCGTTATATTCTGTTTAACTAGACTGATTCTGACAGCAGACAGGGCAGAGCTGCTGCTTTACTGGACACAAAGATGATGAGTATATTACACACGTCCAGGTTTTTAAACTACTTCACATCAGCTGCTGTAGTTTTACTCGCATGAGCTACGTTGGGTGGTGCACTTTTGTACCTTGACTAATATTAATTATTAATTAAGGTGTTTCAAAGGATTCCTGATAAGTTCGTTCATTTATTGAGCAAATTAAGAGCAGCTGATTAAGAGTTCATGCAAAATGCTGCAAAGACAAGGAGGTTAAGCTAGCTGTCGGACAGATGCTGTTCGAACCTGCTCAGCTTGCAAAAAGACTGATAACATTGATTGGATCTCCTGCTTAACATGCAACAAACATACTGACCACATATCTGATTGCAGACGAGAATTTTGCACCACCATAAAGCTGTTTAACATCATTATAACAGCTTTTCCTGTCATCTAATATTGAGTAAAATTAAAGTTACATTTGGGTAATTTATACTGTATAAAGTGAAAAAATATGTTCACGTTGTTCGTCATTTTCCTTTTGTCTTTATGAAATCTGGTGTTCTTTTAAACCCAAAACTCAGATGTACACCTACAATTGTGGCCTCAACATTACCTAGTGAATAATACAAGTTTTAACAACAAGTATAAATAACTTCTCTCAGCCAGAGTGAAACCATGCAAATCCAGATGAAGGAAATGATAAAAAAGATCTGCATCATGTTGAACAAAACCTTGATCTCTTTGAGTTTCTGCAGTGCCACAGTAAATTCAAAGGCAATCAGTCCAGTGTAGCAGTTCAGGTCAGATCAGATGCGTTTGTGTCCGTCAACTTTGCTAATGCACTGCTTCAGTCATAATGGACCTGGAAATGGATGCACACTCGATCGCACCCACAGTTTAGGGGCTCCGACCCATTAGTCCGACCTCAACATCCATTTGCTCTCCGACTGTAACACTGTAGTCTCTCTCCCCTCTTATAGCTGACAAGAAGTCTTTTGCAGTCACGCTTATCTTGTAATCAGTCATATACTCTGTATAAATGTGGACATAATTGTCAGGAGGAGGCTTAAATATCAAGTTTAATATCACAATATTGCCAACAAACATTAGTATAAAATATGTTTTCATTAGTTGCATGCCAAAACAAGAGTTACAGTCTTTTTGCAGCTTTGGTTACGTCATCTTAAACCTTGCAATATGACTTGTCAATGAAAGCGAGTTAACCAGTAAGTGGTTAAGATGAGGAGGAAAGTGAGTAGTTCTAGATTTTTAGTTTGAATTGAACCCTGACGCCTCACTTCTGAACAGTGGAAACTAAACAACGCTGCTGCAAAACAGCAACTCTATTTTTTCATCATAAAGATACTTAAATCTCAGGTGCAGGAAGGCTTTATGTTGAGATCTTTAGAGAAGTGGAACACATCAATTACTGTATCTGTCTGCAGATGTCAGAGCAACTACTGTTGAGCCTGCAAGAGCTCAGAAACCTCTAGAGAAGTTTGGGATTTGAGTAAATTTTGAGCATGCCCTCTACAAAGAGTTGCAGGATCCTGCTGGTTTTTCTACAAAATTCTGACATGATGCAGGATTTCTCAGAGGAGCATTGCTGCTCATTAGTTCCCTCTGATTGTTACAAGAGCTCATTGTGTTGAATTGTGTTCAGAGTGCAGGCAGGCAGGCAGAAAATGCCAACAAAACATTCAGTGCTGCATGTTAATGAGTGCTCTGTTTGTGCGTTCCCTCTCCCTGGAAACCCGGTGACTCGGACAGCCGCCACACGGGCTTTAGATGCAGAGTTATTCGGCCTGTCCGGCTGCCAGCTACCCAGCATGCTCCACACTAATTACTGGGTCTGGATCAATCTTGTTCTGCCATTGGCTAGAACCGGGCCACGCCTCATCTTCCTGGCAGACTCCACATACACAAACTCACACAGTCGAAGACACAAGTGGGCCTTTATGTGGTTATTTTAGAGCCGACACCCTGCCTGGTGGCCTCCAGCTGCCCAGGGACACAACAGCCTCCACTCAGGTCCTCGGATCAGTCGTCTGTTTAAGCTTTTAATCTTCTTCAGATGCTTCAAACACACACATTCAAGCTCTGATCTTCGTTCTTATGATTGTTCTCTTTCCTCGTGTCCCTTGCTGATCTCTAAAACACACTGCGACAAACCTGTTAAGGCAAACTTACATTTCACTCAACGTGACCTCACTCGCTCAGAGAGACACTCGGATGTCTCGGCGCTGTGGGGCTTTTTTTTTTTCAGTAAACTCCCAGTAAAGCAAATGTCAGGACAAGTAGGTACACATCATCCATCCTGCTGCTTAAAGGTGCCTGTGGTGTTCTCAAACAAAAGTTCTATTTACATTCAGTGTTTCGCATCAAAGTCTGTAATTTGAGGTGTAACCATCGAGTCCATTTCATTTCCACATAAAACATTAGTGGAGCGGATTTATTTGTTTGGTTGCAGAATTCTATTTTGTTTGTACCCTTTGTTTGAAATCTCCTCAGACACTGCAGTTTTCCTCCCAGGAAACATCTGTGTCTTGCTCTGACTTACTCTTTGTATTTTTGGTATAAAGCTGCATGCGGAGGAGAACTGTGTCCTCCGCTGCTGCTGTTCTGTTGATTTCTCCACAGAAACACTCTGGAAACTCTAACACATTGTTCTCCTGTTGCTGAGCAAAGCGAGGCCAAAACCTCCTTTTCCCTTTATCTTATCAAGCCTTACTTTTTAATGCTGTTGCCGTGGCGATATCCACCTGTCAGCTGAGGCAGCGGTTCAACATCCTGATGGTCTGATTGGTTGACAGCAGCCTGACAGGTTAAGGTTTGGTGGTCAGCATGAAGTGAAATGCTCAACATGCAGTCCTGATTCAGGAAGAGCAGCGACTTCAACTCAGCAAAGTGATGAGGCAGCTGCAGGTTTTGACTGACGGGTCTAATTATGGATTTTGGCACAGTGGCTGACTCTCCAGTTGTCATTTTAGTTTTAGTTATCCATCTCTTTCTTAGCTTTTCTGCGGGACGTGCGACTCTGCATGGCACTTGATCACTGTTTTGCTGAGAACCACATTCACTGTGTGTTTAACTGATAGTGTCACCACCTCTGTGTGGATACAAAAGGACATCTCTATTTACTTTATGTCTGCTGACTTGATCAAAGGCGCCTGTTGTTTTTGACTATCTATTCACACAGCCACATTAAAGAGATACAACTTTCATTCATTTTCTCTGCTCATCAAAGAAAATCTGAACATTGTGTTCAGTTTTGCATATTGTCCAATAACAAAGACATATGGACAGGACTGCATTAACTTGTGTTGCCAACATGGGGCAAAAATAAGCTCCTGAGGCTCCTTTTAGTTATGTTTTATGGATGGATGGATGGATGGATAGATGGATAGATAGATAGATAGATAGATAGATAGATAGATAGATAGATCGGGGATTATTAGATATTCAAGAAATTCAAGGTATCCAGTAACTCACACGTTACACTCACGATAGATAAGGAAGCAATGTTGAAAAAAGCTGGTATTTACAAAAAAGGGATCAAGTTCAAGTTGAGTCAAGTTAAATAATATAACTGATTTGAAATTATTCAACTTATAATAAACCAGGTTGTCAATCTTGGGGAGTTCTGGTCCCGTTCTGGTCTTATGTACCCAGGGCAGTTACCATCTTTGCCCAGTTGTAAACCAGACTTTATTATACTACTTACAGTGTAACAAAATGACACCACACAGACCTTTGGAAAAATGTAAACCAAATTATGGTCTACATTTTGTAGTGCAGCCCAAGCAAATACACTGTAGTAATTATATTATGTACAGTAAATGCAAACCATCACCCAGAGAAGCTGCTGGAGTTGTACAGCAAACGCACACGGATTAAATTAGGAAATGAATTTATGTAACGAAAGCAGAGCCAAGAACCAGTCCATCCTATCAGACAGCTACTAGCAGGGTGCAGGCATTTTAAATGCCTACAGAACTGCAGTTTTTCTTGGTCTGATAAAGAAATGCTTTGTGTCAAAATGTTAGTTGTTGCACCATTAAAAGCTCCTAATACTACAGTGTGTTGTCATGTCTGTTGAGATGTGGGTTTGAGCTTTAGTTGGCTGATGCCCAGAGACTCCTTCACCCAGCCTTTAAGACTTGTTGTTGCCATCATAAAAATCAGGTGATTGGAAACATAGTCTCATATTTCACATCTTTGGTGCAGCTAATACGTAGTATGAATATGAAATTCCAACAATCTTTCCAAGCACCAGGGATCCTTCTCCAGAGTGCATCACCAGGAGGTTAAAAGCTGTCTTCCAGTCTCTGTTGATATGATGCAGAGGATGCGTTTCTGCTGACTGTGAGCTTTGCAGCTCCTCCATAGACGTCCCTATTGTCCAGTTAAGCTGCATGGTGAATGTTGCAGCCCGTAGAGCAAAGAATAAATAATTTAGACTGGAACAATGTAGTAGAACAATGCCTCAGGAGCTTTGAAAAGTACTCCTATATATGTATACTGTCTATATTGTTTGATGTACTTCTTTCTTTATCTTTTTTTCCCCATTATGAATGGAAATTACACCCTGAGCCACCTTATGTTGCAGTATAATCTTTACAGGAGACATTTCATCACATTTCTTTTCTCTTTTTCAGCAAATCCAAAGAATGCACCCTCAATGCAGGTAAGAACAGCTTTTACTTCACCATTTCTTTGTATTTGTCTGTAACAGTGTGTCTAATGGCTGCATAGACTTATGATGTCTCACCCTCCAGTTACTGTCACACTTTAATTTGTTGTAAAGAGGATGAGCAGCCTCTGATGTGTGAAACTCAATTAGCCTTCAGGAGTCCTTGAAGTCCTCTTCAGGGATTTTATAACTGTCGTTTTGAACCAATAATATTTCTCATTAAAAATGCAGAACTTCCATTTGAATAACCTGTTAGGAATACTGAAGATCTCTCATTAAAACAGGCAGTGACTCCTGAAGATTACAAATTTGCTGTGAAAAATATTCAGTAGGAAGAAAACTGAGGCTGATTTTGGATTCATGTGGGATTTTCTCATCATTAGGTGTAATAAAGACCAAAAATTTCACTCTGCAACCTCTTTCCTCTGCTTGACTTTTCTCTGGAAGGAAATATACGAACTAATGAAGCTCACAGTGGCAGAGTAGCCCTTTGACTGTGTCATATTTCTTTGCACTTGGGTCAGAAAAACACATTTTTTTTGTCTCAGAACTTACCACAAAGTCACATGATTAGATAAAAGACAATTAAAACCACGTCTGCATGGGTGCATGTTTGTATGCAGACTAATGAATGCTCCTAACCTTTAGTGAACGCAGTGCTGTTATTTTCTAATAAGAGACACTGTCACCTCCTCATTCTGTCTCTTCTACTTGTCTCTGAAGCATGACTTGTGTTTTTCTGTTCTTTTCGCTTCATTTAACCATTGATCCCACTGTTTCTTCCCTCTTCCTCCAGAGGACGGCTACGTGAGGATGTTCCTCCGAGGTCGTCCCGTCACCATGCACATCCCCAACCAGCAGAGGGAGAGCTACAGCCTCGACCAGAAGGTGGCTCTGCCGGACCACAAGCTCAAACTGCAGTGGGTGTATCCTTCAAACTGAGAGAGAGCATATGGACAAACTGTTCCTTTAAAAAACAAACAGGCTTGAATGGATGAATGAATGAGGAATGAGTGAGTTATTATAGGAGGGGTTTTAGAAAATCTAAATGATTGATTAACAGATCAACCAACTTAATTGAGGATATAAACTTAAAGCTTTATTTACTCCATCATACATAGAATAGAATAGAATACAATACAATACAAGTGTGTGCAATGAAATTAAGCAGCAATCCTCTCAGTGCATTCACACAATCGGACATTTTTAAAAGTACAGTAAGAAATGTGCAAATATAAAATATAACATCTAGTAGAGAAAAAAAATAGCATGTGCAAATGTATCCATATAAAACAGTGGGATAGCTTATTATTGTAAAGATAGCTTATTTAGTATATTAGGAATGATAAAAACAGTGATTGCTGAACAAAAAGTATGGCTTAAATAATGCAAAAAAAATACATAAAAACGTATGTAAACATGTCTACTTTCAGTAAAAAACATATATACATGGACATAGAATTACCTGCAATGTGTGTTTGTTTTTTTATATTCTTGGGAATGCAGGTCTGAACCTTGAATAGTTCTTTTGGTTTTTAGTTACTACTTTTTACTGATAAACTTCAATACTTTTGAGGCACCTCCATAAAAAGCATCAACTAAAAGTCCAAATGTAGAATATTAAAATTACTCTCCTACTCCCTGGTCGTGTCCAGCTTCATTCATCTTCCCTAACTTAACCGTGGCTCAGATACGGCTACCGCGGTCGTGACTGCCGCTCCAACCTTTACCTGCTTCCCACAGGTGAGATTGTCTACTTCAACGCCTCGGTGGTGGTTCTGTACAACACAGAGGAGCAGCAGCAGAGACACTACCTGGGCCACAACGACGATGTCAAATGGTGAGAAAAGGGCAGACTGATAAGAGATGTCTTTTATGCAATTTCCTGCACAGCCTGGCTTTTTCTATTTACCCTTGTAAACATGCCCCCTTTAATCTGAGGCTATGCTGGAAGACGAACATACTGTATATGTAGTACAGATGTACAATAGTACACAGGATAGAGAGAGGTTAGTTTAACCTGAGAACCAAGTCTGGATCTCTTGTGATAAGGCTTTTCAGAAACAGTATACTCTAATTGTTTCTATCTACAGACAGAAACCAAAAATTCTAACTGCTCACATTCTGTTTCAGTTTTTTTGTATTTGTGTAACTCGTCATCGACAGCTTTTGTGTGTATCGTCAATGAAAGTTGTGGCCTTTTTAATGAGCACCAGTTGACATCCTGAATGAGCTCTGTGCCTGGAGCCACTGGGATGTAAACACTAAACCCCCCAGGGGCATGCTGGGAAAGCTACTCATCTCTGTAGGGAAACAGTTCCGCTCTGCTCTCCCACGCCATCACACTGAGTCCTCCTCTTCTTTATATGAAAGGGATCCTGTGTTATAGAGGTTTTTGTCATTTTAATTTCAGAAACACAAAGTTATGTTGAACTACATATTGTATTTATTACGTTTTCCAAGTTAATAATGGCAAAATAAAACCTGCTTATACCAGCTTATTTGGTGTTTTAATAACTATAAAAACAGTAGTGTAACTGATGTTGTACTACATATGGTACAAAGTCATGTTTTTTTAAAATATTAATACCTCAAATTTCCTTTGTTGCGAAAGCCAGAGACCAAAACCAAAACAATGTCTCTCATGTAAACAGCAGCAAATGATTTCTCAGCAGTATTCAGTGTTTACATTTTCAGTATTTAAAATTTGCTGTCATTGTGTTTGAATCTGAATCAGCTGTTTGAAGCCACAGTGGAACAGTCCTCTGTGACTGTGAGCTAGAAGCAATGGAACAAAATGTAAAATGACATAATAACTTGACTGTACATTTTATCTTCGTAGCCTGAGTGTGCATCCCGATATGGTTACCATAGCAACTGGGCAAGTGGCTGGAAACTCTAAAGATGGAAAGGTACTGTGAAAATCACACTTACATCCTCCTACAGTGTGTTTTCCTCTTTGCTAAATATTGACATAGTTAAAAGCATGTCTCAGAGGGCATTTTAATTTAATAGCGCTTTTTTTTTTTTCTTTCAGTGTTTTATTCACTGTAAAATGTACTGCAGATTGAGTTTAACAATCATGAATGGAACAAAAATGAGAACAGAAAAAACTGATTTTTGTTTAATTTTGGTGCCATATTTTTTTGTTTCTACATATTAGATTAGTTTGTCTGACACAATTTATGATTTCATACCTGTTCAGCTGCTGGCTCCTCATGTTCGTGTCTGGGACTCTGTGAGCCTCAACACGCTTCATGTGCTCGGGATGGGAGTGTTTGACAGAGCGGTCACCTGTGTGGCTTTCTCAAAGTCGGTAAGCAGCGTCTCATCCTGTAGAGTTCACTGACCATTTAACACTGTGCTATGATTTATAAAAGAGTTCTAGCTGAAGTAAATATATACAGTATTAACGCTTTTATTTTTATCAGAACGGTGGCACCTTCCTCTGCGCTGTGGACGATGCCAACGATCACATCTTGTCAGTCTGGAACTGGCAGAAGGAGAAGCAACTGGCTGATGTCAAGGTAACCGAACCCTGATCTCATTTTTACAGCTTTATCGTCATTGATACTGTCTCCTGGTTCTCAACTTTAATCAGGAAACTGGTAGAGACACAAACAAGAGCTTCATTTGTCCTGTCTCTGCAGTGCTCCAATGACTCTGTGCTGGCCGCTGTGTTTCATCCCATGGACACCAACCTGATTGTCACCTGTGGAAAATCTCACATCAACTTCTGGACCATGGAGGGCAACACTCTCACCAAGAGACAGGGCCTGTTTGAGGTACGGCTAATATAGACACACTACCTTCCAGTCTCTATTATTTCAAATTAAGCACACATAGCTAAAGGGAATGCAGTCTAATACAGTCTTGAAGTAAGTCTTACATTTGCTGTCTCTCTTTTTTCTGTAGAAGCATGAGAAACCCAAGTATGTGCTGTGTGTGGCGTTTGCTGAGAATGGAGATGCCATCACCGGAGACTCCAGTGGAAACATCTACATCTGGGCCAAAGGTAGAATCTAAACTCAGCATTTTGTTCCGCACCTTTTTTGTGCACGAAATGTAGAAAATGAAATCTCCAAACACTAAGAGACTGGCTGTTTAGTGCAGGATGAAAATGTTAAAGATAAACCTATAAATATGGGAATATAAGAAAATAGAACCAATTTGCAAAGCGTGCTTCACTGCTAAGACACTTCAACGAAAGATGTTGTCTTACGCAAATAAACACAACTACAAGCAGTTGCATTTTTAGAGGAGGTCATTCATTCAAATGTTCTCATCATCAAGTTTCTGTAGAGTCACATAGTTGAGCCTCAAAAAAGAATCTATCAGCGGTTGCTCTGCTAATGTTCTGATTCCTTACGTGCTCTGACAGGTGGAAACCGCATCAGCCAGGTTGTATCTGGGGCCCATGAAGGCGGCATTTTCTCTATTTGTGTCCTGAAGGACGGCACCATGGTGTCTGGAGGAGGCAAAGACCGCAAGGTGGTGCTGTGGGACCACGATAACAGAAAACAGTCTGAGATGGAGGTAAGAGGGCTGAATTTACTGTCCTGTGTATGTGAAGGGCACAATGAATAATCCTGAGGAGAAAATCAGTCAAGGATAATGAGATATACAGAGAGACTCATATAATTGTATTTGAATTTATGACTAATCTTTGGTTTAATTAATTTTTTCTTTGGGTGCAATCCCTTAAAGGAGGATACAAATAAAATTTAAAAAGATTGTTAGTAACTAATTCATAGTTGCATTAAGTGTATTCTTGAGCTGAGGGATAAAATTCCACTGTTCATTACATTTGAAAGTTGAAAAATAAGTTATAGTTAATAAGTTATTGTTAAAACAGTGTTTTTACACAACAGTAATCATTTGCAACTGTTTTAGAATACATTGATGCCTGCAGGTTTACAGTTTCAATTATGACATGTTAACATGTAAACTAAATTCTCTATTTGTGGGGCGCCCCGATAGCCTAACGGTTATGTCGCGTGGCCAAAGTGCTAAGGCATAGCGGCTGTCCCGGGTTTGATTCCGACCTCGGGCGTTTACCGCATGTCCTTCCCCACTCTTTCCTGTTTTTGTCTTTATCCACTGTCCTATCTAATAAAGGCATAAAAGGCCAAAAATAAATGTTAAAAAAAAATAAAATTCTCTATTTGTATCATGAATATAGAATAAAAACACAACTTGAGCTTTTAAAAAGTAGCATCATCAGTAATTTCTTGACAATATTAAGTTTTGTAAATTATTTTGTGTTCCTTTTGTATATTATCTTTCAATTCTATGTTGTTCTATAAAGTGTGTAAAACTCTTTAATGAGAACACGTCAGTTTTGTTTTTTTTACCCTGTGCTGTTTGTGTGTCCAGGTGGGCGACTCGTTCGGTCCTGTTCGGGCCCTGGCTGAAGGTAAACCAGGAGAACTCTTCATCGGAACCACCAAGAACGCCATCATCAGAGCTGCCTTCCCTGATACTTTAACTCCTATTGTACAGGTATTAAGATACACAGAATTCACTTTCCTAAGAAGGGAACACACAGACAATGTTTAAATGGATGATATGCTGATCTCAGGTGTTTTAAATAAGACATGTAATATGTTCCAGGGTCACACAGATGAACTGTGGGGTCTGGACGTCCATCCTTCCATGGAGCAGTTCGTCACCTGCTCACAGGACAAACAGGTTCATCTCTGGGACACCCACTCCCATCAGCCCCTCTGGAGCAAGACCATTGAGGTGAGGAAGAGCAAGAGAACATTAAGAGCTGACCTGACAGCACTAGAATGTCACAAAATAGTTAATCAGAGAACACAAATAGTTAGTTAAATGATAAGTAATTAATAAATTGGTCTACAGAATAAATAATAAGTTTATTTTCTTCTTTGATGTCCTTCAGGATCCAGGGAGGTCTGCAGGTTTCCATCCCAGTGGGGCTGTTCTGGCTGTGGGGACCATGACTGGAAGGTTGGCTTCTCCACTATTTGAAACACTTTGTCCCCACACTTTAAAATCAGAAACTGAACACTAAAACATTTACATCAATGAAAAACTATTATACAAAAACACAACTAACAGTGTGAAGCTTTAAAAGATGTTTACAGCATTTGACTTGGTATTTTCTTCATATTGGTCAATAAAAATGAAAATAAATAGTTATCTTTGGAGTTTGGACTGTTGGTTGAATAAAACTAGCGACTTATAGACATCATCTTGGGTTCTGTGAACTTGTGACGTGTATTTTCCCACATTTGTGGCCTGTGTGTTGCAGGTGGTTGGTGCTGGACACCGACACTCGAGATCTTGTTTCTATGCACACCGACGGCAATGAGATCATCTCCAACGTCAAGTACTCGCCAGGTAAGACATCAGCTGTTTATTTTACCAACCCAGAGCCATAAAACACTGAACTCCAGACACACAGTCATGTTTCAGTTCTGTATTAACTAGTTTGAGGTCATTTGTGCTTGTAGATGGTAACTTCCTGGCTGTCGCCTCCCATGACAACTTTGTTTACATCT
Source organism: Chromis chromis (assembly GCA_900302755.1). Taxonomy (NCBI): domain Eukaryota; kingdom Metazoa; phylum Chordata; class Actinopteri; family Pomacentridae; genus Chromis; species Chromis chromis. The sequence goes on from OMNN01027951.1 coordinate 22,196, forward strand.
ATGCTGTGACGGAGAACGGCCGAAAGTACAGCCGCGTGGGCAAATGCACTGTGAGTATAACTTCGCATGATGATCAGGATGTACTATAGGAGCTCATTCCTAAAATAATCTCCCCTTTTCACAAGTCTTATCTCAGTATTCTGAGAGAAGTAAAAAAAAAAAAAGAAAACGGCCTTGAGTTTGCACTTGAATGAGACCCCGTTCCGACAAAAAAATAAAACACCCTGACTGATTTCAGTCACATTTTCTCCAAAATGTTGTCTTTAAACCTAACTCCTCATACTCTGCATGGTCTCTCTCTTCCCCAGGGCCACTCCAGCTTCGTTACCCATCTGGACTGGTCGAAAGACAGCCAATACCTTGTTACCAACTCAGGAGACTATGAGATCCTCTTCTGTAAGTTGTCCGTCCTGTTTGTACATGTACTTGCTCTTAGTATCTTAGTATGCTCTAACTCATGTGACATCTTGACTTGTTGAACACATCACAGAGCAGGACAAAAGCTTTTTAGTTTGGTTTTTCAGGGGAGGCATCCAATGGTAAACATGTGACCAACACGGACACGGTGCGCAACCTGGAGTGGGCCACTTCCACCTGCACTCTGGCCTTCAACACCTTTGGTAGGTCCATAAAGCTTACTTGATATTGAGTCCCACTTTTCCAGCCCATTCTGTAGAACATAATGGTGTGGCTGGACCAGACTATCATTCTGCTATAGGGGAAGAAATGCTCTGGCTTGTTTGTATTTCTTTAAACCAATCACAGTTGTCGTAGGCAGGACTAAGTAAAGATTGTAGCTGCAGTGTTCCTTTAAAGTTGTGAGTGCTGGAATTGTTGTGGTGGAACATTTGCATGCAGGGAGACAAGCACTGTGAATATAATGAATAATCCACTGCAAGAAAGCTAGCGTGACTGCCTTACTGCACACAATTCTAGTGAAAGGAAAGGACAGAGCCGACAAAAGTGAGCGGTGACTCCTACTCGCATCTTACATCCAGTGGGTCAGACTACATGATATTTAATCTATTCATCTGAAACCAGTGAGCCCCTTGAGACCAACAATCTGACCCATACTGTCCACAGGTGAATTCATACAGATTTATAGACCGTGCATTTGCAGGTTAGTTGGCTGATGTTCAGTGCAGTTGGCAAGTGAGTGCAAAAACCATAATATACATACCAGCAGCCCTAAATAGCAACAAGAGGCGTTTAGAACCTTTAGACTTTTAACATCCTGGTATCTTGTGATGTTTACCAGCCTGAAACAAGTCCAGGCTTTCCCTGTGTGGATCATCCACCCAGAACTGTTCCAGTAGACAGTTTTGTCTTTTCTTTTATATTTGGACTTGTCAGTTCTGGTGGAGAAGCGCCCCGACTGACCTCCGTTCAAACCACTGCACACTGCTCTGTATTTTTCTGCAGCCTGGAAGAAAACATGAAGCGAATATCAATATTTGACTGTCTCTTGCTCTCTCTTCTGCTGTCTCTCTCGCTCGCTTTTTGTTTCTCAGGAATTTGGCCAGACGGAGCAGACGGCACAGACATCAACGCTGTGTGCAGGTCGCATGATGGATCCCTGCTGGCCTCTGCTGATGACTTTGGCAAAGTGCACTTGTTCTCCTTCCCCTGCTCTCAACCAAGGGTCAGTCATGTTCATGTACAGTTACACACAACCAGCACATCAGAGGGCTGTACTATGAAGCGAGATTAGTGGGTTAGCAGGTATGTTGACCTTAAAGTCAGAGTCTTAGGTATCATGACGGTGAGTCTCTTTTGATCTGCTATATCTCCATGGTAATTTATGCTGTGGCTCTAACCTGGTCCAGAGCAGGTTATGTTCAGAGTTTAGGATTTGAATTAGCTGGAAGAAGTGTCTCCATTTAACCACATGGTTTCCTGATTCTCAGCTGACGGAACATGTTTTATCTGCAAACATGTTGATCTGTATGTTACAGTATCGCACACTGTATGCATTTAGTTGGTGATGCAGAAATCGCATAAATATGTTTTTATGTTTGGTCCTGATTTGCTGTTCAGTCCATTTACATGCTGGTACTGCAGCTGATGGAACACAGATTAGAAAATTGATTATTCTGTTGGTATTTATTGCAGAGAATATTCAATCAATAACATTAATTTAACTTTGTGTTGGTCACAAATTAAAGTGATATCCTGCATTATGGGACGGTGTCAGACATAATGCACTTTAATACAATATCATGTTTAAATATATGAAGTTTAAAGTTTAGATTTAATGTACAGCCTGGCTATGTCAAACTTGCTTCGTAGTACAGCCCTCTGGATCAATGTCTGCATCCCTGTATGCACACGTTTCTTTTTTAGTAACATATTTATGACTTTGAAATTTGCCTTGCTTCATTCAGACTTTGAGCTTTAAATGGTAAATAGACAACATTCATATGGCACCTTTAAACCTAGCAGCTCTACAAATGGCTTTACAATGGTGGTGGTCTGCTATCAGGAGCAACTTGGGGTTCACTGTCTTGCCCAGCTTTGGCATTTAAAGGCACCGGTGATCTAACAGTCAACCCTACAATTAGTGGACAACCCACTTTACCACCTGAGCCACAGCCGCCCCCTTAAACACCTCCAGAGCCAAACAACCGCACTGTTTCTCTTGCCAACGTTGTGATTAAGTGTTAATGAACACTGTGAAACCCAATGAAACCTCAGCATAAACGTCTAAATACTTTCAGTGCTGGATCATCACCAGACCTATAATGTGTACAATTTCTACCAGGTGTTTATTTCGTGCTCACAAACTAGTTTAGGCTGTTGGACATCTTTGTTGTTTTACAAGTTTTCAAGCCAAAGCCATTTAAACTTAATTGTCCATTCAGACAAACTGCCTTCCATTTGCAAAGAAACTGAGAAACAGCAAATGGTTACAACATGTTTTAAACAGTCTGGGAGTTGTTGTACATCATGGAAAAAATAACAAAGATTTGCATTACTTTTAATTAATTTTTCTCAAAATTGTGTCACTGTCAAAGAGATAAGAGAAAACTTTATTAATACGGAAGGACATTTTTGTGCCAGATATTGCTAAAAAAAAAAAAAATGACATAACATATGATCTTATATTATGTCATTTGTCAAGTCTTACCTTGTCTTATCTTATCTTAATAGTAAAATTAAACATTTTCCTAAATGAGACCCCATAGCTTTTGACCAACTGATTATTTCATTAAGTCACTACCTGTTTCAAATTTACAGGCTCCGAGTCACGAGTATGGTGGCCACAGCAGTCACGTGACCAACGTTGCCTTCCTGCACGATAACAGTCGCCTGATCTCCACCGGCGGGAAAGACACCAGCATCCTGCAGTGGGTGGTTGCCTAGACGACGCCATCCATCCCCACCTATGATCCCCATAAACAGGGACCAGCATCATATCTGACCCCCGTCTCGTCCTCACTGTTTTATCTTCCTGCCACCAGGGGGCATCACCTCCTCTGTGCCTACTGGAAAAAACAACAACAACAGCATAACCTGACCAACCCACAGATGTCACACCGGATAAGATGATGAGTACCACTCTAATAAATGGAAGTGTACCGCTGTGTCTAATAGAATGTAGAGAAAATGACTTGTTGCAATGCAAAATCAACTTCTGCAACCACTGTCCCAGCCGGATGCTGCTGGTGGTGACCACACAGTAAACCTGTGATTTTAGCATTAGTACTAACTGTGCCTAAACTGTATTTATTTGAACCCTTTAATGGGAATTCCATCTATTTGAAGAGACAAGTTTGTTTCAAGTTTTTGCCCCTTAATCACAAAGCATGCACGCTAAAGTTTTGTTGACTATGTTTGAGTGCATGCAACAGTTATATTTAAATTTAAAGGTTAAATATGGTATTATTCGTGTATTGGTTTCCTTTTATTTAAAAAATTAGTGGGCAGACCCCTGAGGCAGATGTAAACTGAATACAATTAAACCAATGGATTATTGAAAAATACTTATATTTCCATATAACAGCAGATTGGTTTTCAAAATAAGAGCTGTGATTTGGAATAACAGGGTTAAAATATGGCCCTTGTAGAATTCAAGACATTTTTCGCCTCAGGAGAATTTAGTAGATTCTTGTGAACATACACTGGCCTTTCCTGAATCCAGGAGTCACAGAAATAAGCCTTCAAACTTGTGACAAACTTGTGCTGAGATGTCAAAATAAAACAGAATGTACCCTTTTCGAGATGTGATATTCTGAAGTCAGAAAGAGCGATGCATGTCCGGAGGACTATTTGTCTTTGGAGGATTTTGTCCTAAAATAGGTGGTGTTCCCCTTACAATAGTACTTACTATAACCCCATTGCCTTGTTATATTCCACTTCTCCATCCCTCAGCCTGATTTCCAAACTCGTAAGGTGCACATTTGTAAGTATTGCAGATTGCTGTTGGAGATTGTGATCGGTACAAAGTGGCTGTTTGTCCCAAGCCTTTATTTTCCCTTCTCCCTCCCCTCCCAGGCTGCTGTGTTTCTGATTGTACTACTACTACTACTACTGTAACTGTGCTGCGAAGGCACTAGGTGGCGCTACATGCAAGAGAATGAGCATGACTGAAGCTGCCCTCCTTCTGTAGATGCTGTTAATGTCGCAAAGGTCTCTAGAGTAAATATATATATTATGCAGTATATCCGAGTGGCTGTGTTATTTTAATATTTAACTGTAACAACGATGGATGTTATTGTTATTATTCTTGTGGCACTTTTAGCGATTGACAGAGGGGTAATGTAGGCTGCTGTGCTTTGGAAGTGAGCTTGAGCTGTGCTTTGCCTTCTTCTGTTTTGTTAATAAAGTTTTTACCCGAGTACTATGGAGGCTCCTTTTCTCTCTACATTGGCCTAAAAAGTGAAAAAAGATACTCTGTTCACCGATACATGGGTTAAATCAGGGTAATAATTTTGATTTATTATATATGCTATTGTGCTCAGATCTTAAAACAGCTTAAAATGTAATTATTGTGTCAGTCCGGTTAGAAGTGAGCTGCTGGTGCAAGACAAGTGTTCTGTGAAGAATCTCCTCTCTTGTTCCATTAATAAGCAGCTCACGAGGGCGATGGCATTAGTTATATCAGGTTAAAAGTAGAAAAAAGGCATTGTGCTGCTATTTTCTTCATGCTATTGGTGATGTGTGATTGTAAAAGTAGTTTCACCTACACATTTAAAGCCAAACAGGGAACAATCTTTAGTATAACAGAGGATATGGCCAAAAATGTGTTTAAATGAAACTGTTGTTTTTTCATATCTAAAACAGAAAAGGTATAGTGAGTGCCTTGATATTGTTGAGACAAATCATCTCTAAAATCACTGGAAGATATAAAAGCTAGGACAGAAACAAAAGAATGCCCACTGATCTATCGCAGTAATAACCGGAAGGACTGCCATCACATAACGACATAATAATTTGATGAAATCTCATAAAATGTCACAAAAACCTACTCAATTTGGTGAGCCCCAGATGCTTCTACCAGAACTACATTTTTTTTAATTTTAATGAAATAAGTTTGGTGTGATGTTCACATTTGTATAGACATCCATGGTTCCCAGAGGACAAAGTAGCTATGCTGACCTTTAGTGAACTCTTGGTGACTTTTGAAAGTTCATGCAACATTGCAAAATAAGTTTATAAAGAAACATAACTTGCATATTAGGAGACTTCCCAGCATGCATTGCTTGGGAGTTCTCTCCAAAGAGCGAATTCTCCAGAGACCCCATTGAACATGCATGATGGAAACATGCTGTTTGTTTTTAATGTATATTAAATTAAGTGATGCTTGATTGTTCTCATGATAAGAAAAGCAACACTAACCATGAAGCTACAATGGGAGCAGCTTTGGTCTTAGTCATGAAGTGAAGAACTGGTTCATTGAACTGAGAAAATGTAAATGGAGACTGAATGGCGCAACAATGTCTGTTAGTGTGACAAAACAGTTGTTGAATGAACTAAAGAATCCAACTTTATTTTAACTAACTTACATTTTTAGACCTGAGAATCAAAAGTGGAGAAATAAGATTGTATAAAATAATTCAGTGCAACAACACCAAATAAAATAATAAAGGGAAATTTAAGGAATTAAGGAAAAAGAACAAGTAGAATTTAAAAAAAAGAAGGGGGGTAAAAATAGATAAATAAATAAATAGATCGATAAATATATTAACAAATAAATAGGTAGTATTTTAGCTTGTTTTTTATGAGAAGGTATATATATCTTCTGTTTATTTGTTCCTTTGCTTGACTATTGTAAATGAGGCCTCTATACCTTAATGTAGCTCTGGGTTTAAACAAAGGTTGATTAATTAATTAATTTGATCAGTTCCTCCGCAGAGCACTGGATTCAGCTGGTCATGTTTCACATAGTGAGCCAGAGAGTCACAGCAGATAGTTAATATTACACTAATATAGATAACAGCACCAAAGATTGTCTTTTTTTTTAATCTGATGATTGTCAGACCATATGACTTTGTCATTAATATGCACATGTGCTTCCTACTTGGTCATTGAACCAATCATGATCAAGACTTTTGATTCTTTCATTACATGCTGCCTTCTATAAATAATAGAACAACAACCTTTTGTGTATGTATGTACCTCATTGCACACATCAAAACATGAATATGCACAACCAATGACAGAACACTAAACACAAACTACTCATCAAGCTCATATTGTCTAATTATTTGGTCTGCATATGTGTTTAATTAAATATAAATGATGAAAATTGAATACAAAGTAGGAGTGGTTAAAAAGCATTCTAAAAGACTGAGGCGATCACAGAGTAGTAGTTGAGGTTATGGAAGGAGTAAAAGGTCACTGAATCATAACCAGTGAATGTGGAGAGTGATGTAATGGGCTTTAAAGGTTTATTTTATCTGTGAATGTAGGAGGAGATGGGGAGTCAAAGGAAACCTGTGAGAATCATTTAAGTGTTTAATCAATAAAAAGCAAGGTTCAGGTCATACTACTGTTGTGGTCACAATGACTTGTTGTCTGTCAACACCTCTTAGGTCAGGATGAGGAGCTGGAGGAGGTTGAAGCATCAAAACTCCTAACAATGACCTAAAAAAAAAACCTAAAAATATGGTTTGTAGAAAGAACCTGTAAAGCCTGAGCAAGATTTGTAATGACCTTTATTCAATTTCAAAAGATGGTGTTAATAACAAATCCAATCAGGGTCAAATATTTTTGCACAGAAGAACTATTTATACTTGCAACCTAAATTCTTTGCAAACAAAAATCCAGATTATCAAAACAAACTTGAAAGGATTGTACTACAAAGTACAAAAAAATTACAATGTAAATGTATTGGTCAGAAAGGCTGCTTCAATAACTGCTGACCAATGAGTTTCTGAATCTGACTTCCAGTTTACAACACAGGTGGGCGCACTTCACCCATAATGACCATGTGCTTAACTAACAGTGTACTTGAAATATATCTGACACCATAGTTCATAGATATTTGGATAGATACCAGCAGAAAGATTAGTCATTTATCCTTTTCAGAACAAACCTTATTCACTATTATTCAGCAGTTCTTTACACAGAATTATTCATTTACAGCAGATATACAGTGTATTATATTAACATTTGGCTCTCACGGTACCTTAAATGCTCAGTTTCTGTGTCACATTTTTTATGTTGAGCTAAATCAAAATAGCAAAAAACTGGAGGGTTAGGGTTAAACTTACCACCCTTGTTTAAAAATTGTACACTTTTTTCCATTTTAAGGGGCCAATAAGTCTTTATTATTGACATTTTGGACTATCATTAGTGATTTTGGAGTAGTTTAAGGTCATTTTGGACAAATTTGGGGTAATTATGAACAGGTTTTAAGTCAAAACATCACAAAATTGAAACTTGCCATACTTGCTACACATCAAATTCTGTTGATGTTTCATTAGTTATATTGTTGTATAAGCTGTTCTAGCAGGGGGAAAAAACAAAAACTTAACATTACCGTCTCTGTAGCATATTTTAGCAGCTGCACACAAAGTCAATGGAAAGACGCAAGTAGATGCAATCAGATAAACACATTTGTTGTTAGAAATATGTCCACAAAAATATATGAAAAAAGTGCAGAAACTTTGCTACTTATGTCAGACAGTAAAATAAATTAGATAACAGGCATTTTGTAATAAAATTAACTTTAATAAATCTTAACTAAACATTTGATACTGGCAAATTATTGTATTCCATAGTGATGGGCTATATATTTGGTGAACTATTCCTTAAAATACTCTCCATGATAGACTTCTGTAGAGGCAACTTTCCCATTTCCTTCCATAAACTGAGTAAGGAATAACTCTCTATATAGCACTATATATGGTAAGATATAAATAATGATTAGTCTCGGTGGCTCTTATGAGCTCTACAGGATGTTCTGACAGCATGACCAACACAAGGACAAAGGACTTCCCATACAGTGAAAGGAAGAGACATGCAATACCCTAAAATTTAACATAATAAACATCGACCTTTAGGACGAAGGTGACACAGAGGACACGGTGGAGGAAGCAGCGCTCGGGCTTCCCAGAAGGACGCTTCTCAAGCATAGAAAATAACTATACTACTGGTGTTTTGGCATTTAGAAGGTAATTGTAGTTTGTCTTGAAGTCACAATGCAGGCAGTAACTTTAAATTATGGGGCCAGGAGCTGACTCTGGATACTCCTCCACTTTAAACTCTCCTGCACACTGCAATTATCCCAGTTCTGTGTTCAGTAGTCAGGCCAGTATGCTGCCTCACATCTTTGAAATGTGTCTGTCAAGGGAGAAATGTTGATTTTTTTTTAAATTTGCTGATACAACACACCAAGCTGTTGAATCAAACCCATTGCTTTACTGTAAGATTATAGTATTTGCAGCACAATATTGTATTGCACAATCAGCTGATATTTCTTCAAAGTCTTTAGAACTCTTTTTAGAATATTATTAATGGTTATTTTTTGTTATCATCAAATCAGCTGTATCACTTTCTCCTCCAATATGCATATTGCCCTTTTTCCACAACTACATCTGTCTGTTGGATACTACATCATTGCAACTACAGGCTTCCTCCAGAGTTGTAGTCACTTGTAGAAAGTGAGGAGGAGCTGAGCTGAATACAAATGTGCTAAACAGAAGGACTGGCTGGGATTCAGTTTGAAGGAGATTGAAGTGGTGTTTCATCATCAGTTTTAAGATGGAGCAGGTTAAATCCACTCTGTGACAGTCAGATAGTCTGGTGGAAAACACAAATAAAACTTTGCAATCAGCATAGTAATAGTAAGAGGACTTACTATTACTATGTTTTTTTTTAGAAGAGAAGGGGCCCAAACAGAATCCTTGGGGTACATCAGTGGAAAGGAGTTGGTACTTCAACATTTGACTGGTGAGGATTGAAAATAATGCAGTCCCGTTCTGAAAATGTCCATTTCAGATTGGATGGATAGTAAAATGTATTAGTTGAGTGTCCAGCAAAATGAGATGTGATAACTGAGAATATATTTTTACTCCACTCCACATTGGGGGCAAAAATCAGCAGAAAGTGCAGCAGGAGAAGCAATGGTTTCTGGATGAAAAGGTTTCAGTGAAGGCTCAACTGGCAAGGCAAGAAAACCAGAGATGAAGTCAGAATTGTTGACAGTAAACTGACAAATCCAGATGACAATAAAATCTGGAGGTTATTCAGATTTACTAATTTTGGCAGTGTTTTAATTTGCATTAAAGATCTAGTATATAGGCCATTCAGTTTCTTTGTTTGGTGGACTCACACAAGTAGGCTTGTAGGTCTTTGCAAGAATGAGGTTTCAAAATTGGCAGAACTTTACAGGAGTACTGATGCTTCAGTATTACCTGTGTTCAAGTACTAATTGCCAAAACTCACACATGCTGCTTTTCCACCCGAAATTTGTGGTTGAAGAAAGGGTTATATTCCTCAAACATGAAACCAAGTTGCTGAACTACCCAACATTTCCACTAATTTGTAGCAGAACTGTTCACCTTAACTATACAGCTTCTTTTTACAGCTTTGGCATGTTAATGCAAATTCCAGTCGAATATAGTTCCAAGAGCCACTTGGGGTTATTGTACAGACAGAGACATGAAGGAGGTACAAGACAAATGGTACATAAAATGTTTTTACTCTCATACCCTTTCATACAGTTCATGCTTCAGGTCCCGACTCCTTTTTGTTTGATAGAAACATGTGAAACAGGTCAAATTTACAAATTTACCAATACAGAATCAGGTTCTTTGTTAGTGTAAATGCCCCAACAGTGGAGAAATGCACACCATAGTGGTAAACAATGTTGTAGAATGGCACCACATATAAATCAACCCTCTCTGTACTTGAATGAAACAGAAGTAAGTTGTGTCTGAATCCACTTTGAGGTCACAACATTGGTTTGGTTTGTGTCCCATCTTCTGTTTTACCATTTCTACCCTCCTTCAAACTAACAATACTTGGTCTTGTAGAAAGCTAACAGTTACCTCAAAAGCAGCTACCAGACATTAGATTGTCTCCTTACCTTCAATGCAAATGATCATCTACAGGAGAAAAGGCACATTCCCCTCAGATACCCGGCAGCTGCACATTATCATGAACTGTTTCTAGGATTGCTTCCAGCCATGATTCTCTTTCAGACAGTCAGTTGTAGAGTAGAACACTGAGCACATCATTGTTGGAGCTTATCAGAATTCATGATCTGGATATTTTCTTTTTCCCAGAAGACGCCTCAGAAACATGGGTAATATCATAAAATGTTTTTGATCATGTAGAACACCTATATTTTTCAGGGGTAATACTCATTACAATACACATTTAACATTAAAAAAAATAGAGACGTAAGTACATCTAGAGGAAAGACAGAATGTTTAACAACTTTGCTTAATAAATGTCTTAAACAATTAAATAATTGACTTTTTGTCCAGTTAAATGATTAATTGTTGTAGCAGTAGTTTTCTTTCTCCAGTCTTTGGCGTCTGAAGACTGGAGCTGGGAGACACCTCACTTTCTATTTTGACAACATCATTATATGGATGGTGATAATGTTATCATGCAGTTGCAGTTTATCATTAGAGGAAAGAAATATCTGAATGTTGTGACAAACTAAAGAGAGTGACATGACCTTTGCAAAGCCGTGGAGTGGATTTAATGCAAATCAGTCATAGCACGAGCTGTTATTTATTGATTTGAAGAGAGTGGAATTGGTGTGGTTGGCGTGTTCTTCACTGCAGAATAATGGAGAGGTTACATATTGTACAATACATCTGTCATAAATCAACTCAGTAGAAGGGAGCAGACTGATGAGGCGACGAAGCTGCAGAGACCTGAGACTTAATCAATTCAAAGTATTGATCCAAAGAAATGTAAGATTAGAAAAGGTCTCACTACTTTAACACTTGTGACGCCTTTACCAGTCATATTCGGTCAAACATGTAGGAGTCACGTACGACATGTAAAATGGAGAAAAATGCTGAAAGTTTGTGTTTTTTCTGATTAGAGGCGAGTCGTGAGAACAGAAAATGGGCCGAGTTGTTCTCAGAGACACTTAATAAAATACAGGATGCAAGATTCTGACAGTCTGGGGTCTCAACCGCAAAATCTACAACCCTGAGGCTAATACACATTG
>OMNN01027952.1:0-15725 GCA_900302755.1 Chromis chromis
CTATTTTTTGACGTACTTCCTCTGTTGCGGAGGAGACTGGAGAAAGCTGAGATGTGACGCGAATTCTGATGATCATTGTATTGGCATGGTTTTCTTTCTGTCCATCCATCACTTTGTCTTTCTTTCTTTCTTTCTTTCTTTCTTTCTTTCTTTCTTTCTTTCTTTCTTTCTTTCTTTCTTTCTTTCTTTCTTTCTTTCTTTCTTTCTTTCTTTCTTTCTTTCTTTCTTTCTTTCTTTCTTTCTTTCTTTCTTTCTTTCTTTCTTTCTTTCTTTCTTTCCTTTTTCTTCGTCCTGTCTCCTGTAATCTGTTGCTTTTGTCTGAAGTTTAAAAGTTTAAATAAAGATGTTTTGAAAAAAAATGAATCCTTCCCTACATTCATTATGTTTTCGAGGATTTTCTGCTTTACTCTTTGTGCTCCTTCTCCCTCAGGCACAGACACACATCTCACCCACCCACATGTACGTCATCATTCCCTCCTTGTATACACAAACTGTGTAGTGTAAGTGTGTTTGTCTGCACTGCTGCTCGGCACAGTGTACTTTACAGTGTTTGAGAGTGCAGTGTGTCCTCTTTGGGGTTCTGACCTTTTTACCTGAAGGCCAGATGCTTTGACATTTCGACTTTTACAGTACATGTGTTTAAAAAAAAGTGCTTTAAAACTTACAACAACAACAACATAAAAATACATTAAGGATACTTTATCTGCTGTATTTTTTAAAAAATCCTTCACATTCGTGGCTTCTCTGACCCACATGGCCTGGACTGGCATATGTGACGTTAAGCAGCTCTGCACTGAATCACTGTGGCTGGCGTCACTGTTGTCATGACAACAACATGACACCCAAACAGGAAGTCTCTGGTCAGTGTGGCACATTGTTTTATTTGGCAGAAACCATACTTAGGAGATTCCCATACTAACCACAGCCAAATATTCCCAAGCTGAATGTTGTTGTCATTGGATTTTACCTTGTCTCACTGATTGTGTAACTTTCCAAGGATCATTATCTCGGCTGCCCCAGTTGGGATGCATTTCTGAGTTTGGTTACAACATGAGTCAGCTAATGTGCAATGATTTGAATGCCTTTCTTTTTTTTCTAATGGCCTACACTTTCTCCATCCAGCTTGATGTGACATCTGCTAGTGTTTTTCCCCTTGATGGTGTAGTTGCCGTAGATGAGAAATTATGTAAATACTGTAAACAATAGCTGTTCCAATAAAAAAAGAAGCTATTCTATGGGCTTTATAAAGAAAAATTGCCATTTTTATGTTTAAAAAATGTGCACTTTGATCATTGCAACAAGACCAAGAGTCTACAGCGATGCAAATAGCAATGCCAAAGTTACAATACGACCATGTTTACAATAAATAGATATGTTTACTGTCATGCAAAAGCTGGCAAAGAATCAAAAGTTTTGAACTGATGTGGGCACCTGAGGAAAAGTGCAAGTGATCAGTAATAATATCAACAAGGCTCATCCTCTGGGGACAATGAATATCTTTACAAAATGTCATGACTGTATGTAGAGTGGTCCGGCCAAAAAGGTCAAGGAAGGTTTCATTTTACAGTGCTTCTCCATCGATGTGAGATTTAAAGTGACAAAATAATACAAAAATAATTTCAAAATTAACTCATAGCTACTCAGGAAAAATGTCACAGTTGGTCACCACAACCTCACCTCACTTCTCTCCAGGGAGCAAAATCTATCCCCCCATATATGTTGCTCAATTCACACCTTACTCACTTCAGCTCTACCATAATACAGCATGGTGACCTATTCTATAACATGGGTGCAAACAAATCTGTAAACAAACATCATTGCACACAAAACAAACCTGTACTCGTTTCTAAATGTCTCCCTGGAAGCTCAACATTTTCAAATCAATACTGACTGATGCCTTTTAAAAGAAACATTCATCAAAAAGGAAAGAAAGCCCTCCACTTGGTCTGGCCCAGTGATGTCACTCTGACAACACCATAAATTCAGGAAGTGCCGGGCCGGCCTCTTCCTTAACATTAGTCCTGCATGGTGAGTCAGAACAAAGAAAGGTAAGTATGAACAAAGGAACAATCAATTAAACCACATCTGACCTGTAACTTAACAAAGGATAACTGAAAGTGCTGTAATTAATGGCTGTTTTGCTTTAATTCTCCATATGATAGATGTAAACTGCATAATATTAACACAAACAAGCCCAGGATAGTATTTGCTGCGATGTTACACTAGCATGGTCAAATTAAAGCCACACACACACAAAAAAAAATCAATTTAAATGTACCAAAGTCAGAAGGCTTCCTTGGTTATCAGCCTTGCAATTAGAATGACTAAAAAGTTGCCAGTTAAATATATGAAAGTGTTTTGCTTCAAAGGTTGAGATCATCTGTGTTTTTATATTCTTATAGCATCGTTAACCTCAGCTGGCAGTGTTTTTTGGATGAATCCATCCCACGGTTTTTAGTTTTTTTTGTTCTAGTTCCAAAACTTTTATCTACCAGTGTGGATCCACCCATCGTGATAACACTGATTCATGTTTGCAGAACTTCAGAAAAAAATGCTGTTATGTGTTTTCTTAGTAATTAATGGCAAACTGAAGGGTGACTGTAGGCAGGAGGCTCTTTGGGGGGTTTATTGTTCTCAATGCAATGATTGTTCTGTGAGTGGTGTAATAGTTGGCATGCCACCATGTTGTGATTTGTACATGAGCAATTTGCCTCCCATCGAAGGTCAGAGTTGACTGGTCATTGTTTGAAAATGGCAGTCCGCTTGTTTTCCACAAATGTCAGGGACAAAGCAATTAGCCAACCCGATCGCTGTGCCACCTCCTTGAGTCACAGACATTCCACTGGCCTGATTGCACCAGAGGCAGACGTACACCCAGCGCCCTGCGGTGGCGTGACCCAGCCGGCGTGATATCACCCGCTGTGATGTCATGATTGGAAGGCATTCTGTAAAGAGGGAACACATGACATGATTGGCAAAGAGTGAGCAAACACAGATTCCTGCTAAACGCTGAGCTTTAGATAAAGCCGAGTGGGAAACCCGCTAAATAAATGGGCGAGGAAACAACTGGAACTAATTCACCTCATCAAAGACAAACCAAGGGGGAGACGGAGAGATGTGCCGGGGCAGCGAAGGGTCTCGGAACAGGCGGAGTTCTGTGCTTGTTCCACACATACCAGTGATACCAGAAACGTGAGCTTTGGATGAGGCTGTCTGGAAAAGTCCTGTAAAGAGCAAGGAAACAACTGGAAGCAATTCATTTGAGAGGCAAAGAGATGTGTTCGGGCACAGAGAGACTTTGAATCAGCTGCTAGATGGATGCCAAAAATATTACTAAATATCAATTCCATGTAACTGAAGCCTCTGTAGACTGTAAAAAGACACCTAAAGCAAGATTAAAAAGGCAAAAGACAGCAAAGAGGTCTGCTTAGAGACAACATATTTTAGTTTATTTTAGATTCAAAACAACTGGAAGCAATTCACTTGAGAGGCAGAGAGATGTGTTCAGGCACAGAAAGACTTTGAATCAGCTGCTAGATGGATGCCAAAAAGAATACTAAACACTGCAGACTGCAAAAATACACCAAAAGCAAGACTGAAAAGGCAAAAGACAGCAAAGAGGTTGACTTATAGACAATATATTTTAGTTTGTCTTTGCAGACCATGACCATTTTCAACTAATTCCTCCCTTAATTGGGAAGATACTGTGACGCATAAATCAGAGTATACTGTAATGTGTTTTTACTGTAATAGGAAGTGATGACACTTATCAAATCCCAAATCACATCCAGCTTCTTTCCCCCACTGTTCCCCCCCTCTTCCACATACATCACAAGCCCCTATCTATTTCAGTGAAATGCACAGCTCAGGGCATGCAGATACAAACACATACATCACAGAACGAGATGAAGTGTTTGATGGTCCAACCAGCTGCCCTGCAAGGAAAATAGTCGGTGGGAAGGGAAGGGAAGAAAGGGGAAGAGAGAGGTTAACAAAGACAAGGAGAGAGAGAGACAGAAAAAAGAAAGGCATGCCTGCTCTTGTTGGTGTGCAGAGAGCTTTGGGTCGACTCTTTTGAATTCATGATGAGGTAAATTCCATCCTCGCATCTATGGGAGGAAGTACCTCCAACACACATACACCATCATGTTCCATCCTCTCTGCAGCCAGACGCCTGTTATCATCCGTCATTTTCTGCAAACATATGCACACGCACACACACATAAGAGCATGTAGACACAACATGCACACATAAATGCACACATAAACACGTGCAAGATGTAAAAGTGGAGCAAGGCCATGATTAAAATCTAGGAAAAACCACACCGAAGAGCTGGAAGGTATCCAACAGTCTCCCTTTTCCCCCCCCTGCTTTCTCCTCTTTGCTTTCTATCTGCCATAAGAATATACAGCGCATGCTATCATATGGCTGGACGCATTCCACCTACTTCAAAGACCTCTGGTGAACTGAGTGTGCATGATTACAGGGAGGGCTTGGTTTAAAGAGCCTCAGAGAGAGAGAGAGAAGAGAAAAAAAAATCTGAGAGGGAGAGATGAGGATAAAGAAGGGGAGCAGCTGGGTTGGTGGTAAACATCTGGTAGTTGTGGAGGCCTGGACCTGAGATACAGGGGAAATAGTCGCACTGCTCTCCCAAGATCTGCTCCCTCCAGTCTCTCCTCATCCCATCTCCTCCACGGAGCTAATCGAACGTGATCTGTAAATGTCCAAGATGTCACTCAAAGTTGCTCCACTAAGCCTTTGTTAGCAGATTCATTTAAATCAGTTTTTTATTGTTTGTTTTAAATCCACAGTCTGATTGTGAGAAAGTATAAACTGCTCCCAGTGTGCAAAAATCGTGGGAACATTTTCTTGATTTTGAGTTACAGCCCCTGTTGCACAATTTCACTCCTCTCTTGTTTAAAACTTTTCTAAGCCCTTCCCCAACTCATCTGCTTCTCTTTATCTGCGTCTCCTCCTTTGTGATTAATACGTATCGCATAGAGGAGATAAATGTGGGATAAAGGACATAAATGCACCTTGTCAGAGTTCATAAAAGAATGTCAATTCGTATTATTATTTAAAAGTTTTTAGGTAGCATGAACGATATATTCTTATAGTGTTCAGAGAAAACAGAAGTTTCGATGGATGAACTTTATATGCTGATGACATCACGTGATATAATCATAATCTCAAGATCAACTACTAAATGGAGCTAAATAGGAGTAAATAGATTATTTGATTGATTTAAATATTAAGGTTAAGGGTCCTGCAGTATTATTTATTATACGAATTTACCTGAGTACTGTAAATAATATTGTCAAAACCCTGCAAAGTGATTGATGGATGGGAATTTGCTGTACATGCAATGACTGCAAAGTGAATAAAGAAAATTGCAGATGTAAATAACAATAAACAACACAAATACCTGCAATTTCAATGTAAGTTCACAAAGTAAGGACTGAGGGGAGAAGTAAGGTTTTTCCTGGATCATCTAAACAGATTTTAACATATAAGCAGCATTTTATTATGTATTCGGTTGAGGTGGAGCTGATTTTAGCTATTTTACACAGGTTAAATCTGATAATACATTCTGTTTTATATTAAAGTTGTCATTAAACTGATCTTTCCAAATAGAAATGTCAAACACGGTGTAACTTAAGGCTGTAAAATGAATAAAAAGTACAATATTTCTTAAAGAAAACAGAAATATTTAAGTAATCAATGCTTCAATTGTTCAATTTTATCTTATTTTTTTCACAATGTTATTGATTTTTTTCCACATCATATGTCTCTGTTTTGCACTACTGCCAGCGTGTATTGGTTGATTTTTATATATTTTATTTTACTTTATTTTATTCATACTGTATTTTGATAGAAAAACTGACAATAAAAATCTTCTATTATCTACTATACTATTCTAGTCTAGTCTATTATATATGTATTGTACAGTTAGGATATAGATTTCTAAAGTGCGTAACATTTATTGTGGTTCATCCAAACCTGTGAGAGTTTTCAACACTTGGCTCATCTCACAACTTCATGTAAGCAGTAGTCCAAACCCCAAACGTCTTCCAGTAACATTCTCCCATCAGCTTTCATGACAGTTATAAATTTTCTACTTATTTCTTATAACTTTGCACTGATGGCATGTTTCAGAAGACAACTCATTACCTCTGTTTGGACTCTCACAGACTCCAGCTGCACAGTGAGTTTAAACACAATGGATTTATCACATGCTAGGTGTCTGTGATTGGTGTTGACAGTAGTGTTTACCGAGTACTAACCCTCTTAAATCCTAAATAAGTCTCTCTGGATTTCTGTTGCTGGTGTTTTGTTTTTTTAATGAAAAGGCCTAACATGGAGCTGGGCCTCTCTGTGGTCTGACTGGCCTCAATACAATAACATCACTATGTAGGATAACGTACATTTCTTTATCTGTGAGTATATACTTGCATACAAATGGATTACATAACATATAAACAATATTTTAATGTATAAATATATATAATGTGGTGCAGAGAATTCAAAGCAATGAAGAAATATATGTAATTTGTGCAAAACACAAATACAAGAAACATTCAATCAAAGCTGAGCCATCTTCTCATTATTAAACCATGTTTTAATTTGCATTTATCACACAACACAACAGAGACTGGTACATTAAAGCACCATGCCTGATGTTATACACTGTGCAATGACATTTTTCAAATGGTAAAGACGGTTTAAAACACGATTTCTGGAATGATAAAGTCCTGTCATTTATTTCTGGTTGAAAAGTACTTTTTATGGCAGTATCTGATGCAATAGATACATTTTGACTTGTCAGGTATATAATTTACTGAATTAACTTTGAGAAAAGTGAAAGTTCAGACAGTTTATTTTGCTTAAATCTGTTTAAAAATAACAATCTTTTCAACAATTAAATATGTCTGAATGCAGCACAGTGTGTCTCGGTGCTATTATTCTCCATTTCTGCAGTTAGGGGGCTCCACAGTCTGTCTGCGCCCACTGCATTGAACCTCAGTTGCTTTTGTTTTTTGGGCGCGCAGGCATGATTTTTTTCTGTCTGACAAACCAATTGCCCTTTGAGGATGATCAGTTTTTGCTGAATTGAAACGAATTTAATCCAATTACTCAAAGGAACACTGTCCTAGCAAAGAGCCATTTTTCTTATGCTGGCTTCAAGTTACACCAGTGGCTGTTTTCTTAGTGCAGTTGCTGGAATGTGTGTGTGTGTTTGTGTATGAGTGTGTGAGTGCCAGCGGAGAGAAATCTAGAACTCCGGGGCAATGAGTGTATTTGGCTGAGTCTGCTTGCTTGAAAATACAGGAAGGATTATCACTGGAGACAAACACGTACATAACCGACGGAGACACTGCTGCTAATCGAGCAGCTTGTTTTTTTGCACTTGTTATTTGTGGCGCTTGAAATTATGTCAATCTCTTTGACGTTTCTTCAAGTTTTTTAAGAAATCCGTCTCTGGCATTGACTGCAGCTCAGAATTATCCTCTTATCTGCAGTTTTTATTCACATAAAATCCATTTCTTCTTGTCATGTTAGAGAGTAGAAGCTGCTTTCATCATTAAATGGTTAATGTGTGGGTTTGTAATGAAACTATGTGAATTATGCGGTTGCCAGCGAGACAGGTTTTAATGTTTTAATCCTGACATGTACTTGTTGGCTGCTATTGTCTTGATTTCAAGCAGCAACAGGTCCAAATAATCTCCCCCACAGATAAAAACTGGTCTGTATATACATGAAACTGTGCTGTAATGCACCTAGAAGAAGGATGCACAGATAATATCTAGTATTTGCAGTAAATCCAATCCTAAACTGTATATGGGAAGTCTGGTGATCCTTTTCAAACAGATCTGCAGCAAATTCACAAGTGATTTTTCTTGTTTTGATCATGATTTTCAGTTTTTTATACTTAAGTCAGGTCACTGTGTTTTTATTTTAAACCCCAGTGTCAGACCTGTAACCCCTGGACCTGTCAGCTGAGGGATGTTGGGTTTCAGCGCAGCCACCAGAGGGACTTTTGCTCTTAATTGAAGTTTTTTTTAAAGGTGCCGGGACGCAGCTTTGACCCGCATGACTGGGAGCGTACCTATGTTCCCCGGGTCCTATGTTCCCCGCTTTGTATGGGACCAGGGAACAAAGGACCCTTTTTCTAAATAAGGGTCCTATGTTCCCTGCTTTTCCCCAAAAGGGTCCTATGTTCCCCGCTTTGTATGTGACCGGGGAACATAGGACCTTTTTTAGGAAAAACGGGGAACATAGGACCTGGGGAACATAGGGATGACCCCGCATGACTCATGCAAAATCTACATTGGGCGGACGTTATGGGAAATGCCTGTATGGTGTCACAAATATTATCTTCTGCACTATTGACATACATCATTGATCTAGTGTTTTGTTGGGTTGTGTAAGAGTGGATAAAACCCAAGTGACCAGTGTGAACAAGGTGACACAGGTCGGAGCAGGTCATCTGCTCCCAACGGTGCTGGTATGAAGATATTCCGTGTCATCGTGGAAAGATAAACTGAATTCGGCCTTGCTTTTATTTGCAGAAGAGTTCACCTACCTTTTGGGCTGACATAAACTTTTGGGACACATTTCTAAGAACACAACAACTAATAGCAATGTAGATGAACTCACACAGATATGGTCTGTTAAAGGTAGCCTATTTTTTCCCTGAAAAACTGAACATAGATTTTTTTTAAAAAAACTTGAAATGATGGTTGTGGTTCTCAAATGGACATTTTCTTTGGGTTTTTATACGTCTTGGTGTCTTCTGCGATCACCAAGACAATAAAATAGAACACAATATTTGTCATATAATGCTATTTGAGACCACACCAAGACTAAGTGCCGCAACTAATGATTATTTCCACTGTCGATTAATCTTTCCATTATATTCTGGTTTGGTCAATAAAATGTTAGTAATTGGTTAAAAAAAAAAAGTTGGTCAGTGTTTCCCAAAGCCCAAGATCAAGTCCTTAAATGTGTTTTTGTCCACAACTAGAAGATTTTCAGTTTATTTTCATACTAGAGTAAAGAGACCAAATAATATTCAGATGTAAGAGGCTGGAATCAGAGAATTTAGAATTTCTGCACAAAATAAATAATCAATTATCAAAATAGTTGTAGATTTATCTAAGAGTTGACAACTAGTTGATTAATAGATCTACCACAAATATTGATACATATTAACATTAGGCAAAAAAAAAGGCAAGTTGGGTTAATGCATAGTTTGGAAAATCCCCTTTTAGTTCATGTTTTTATCGTGAGTAAAATCCCAACCCTGCATGAAAAGTCCTTCAGAAATGACTGCAAATAAATCCCCTACATCAATGCAAAGCTTTCTGTTTTGGCTTTCTCAGTGCGCAGCCTGTATTACGGTAAAAAGAAAAAAAAGGAGGCGGGATCAGACCTCCATGTGCGTCGCGTTTTGATTGACATGGCGGAGTCTCCCAGTACGCGTCGCGCCGCGCCAGCAGACAGGCAAGACCCGACCCTGGGAATAAAAAAACGCGCAGCCCCGTCTGTTTGAAGATTATTTTATTACAGCGAGGTGAGTTCTTTTACACTTCTTTCTCCGTGCGTATCACCCCGGAAAGAAAGGAGGAATCGAGGCGAGCGGAGTCGATGTTGAAAAAGTTTTTAGAAGTGCGTGTCTCTCTCTCTCTGTGTGTATGTGAGTTTGGAGAGCTGAGCGCTGACGCCGGCAGTCTGGGCCACTTGGCCAACGCAAAGGAAAAAGGAAAACTGCTTCAGTGCTGCTGCGGAGGAGGGGGTGAATCGAAACTTTTTTGGGCATATTTTCCCGTTTATTGGGGAAACAACAAGGAAAAGGCAAAAAAAAAAAAAAAGAAAGGCAGCGGGGGGATTACCCGTGCTAGTTCTTCACACTAGTCGAGTGAATGCGTCGGGGGTTTGGAGCCTGCTTCTTTGTGGTCCCGATTTCTCAGCTTTCACGAAAGAATGTGTTTTTGTCTCCGAGGACTTCAGATGGAGTGAGTGCGCAACAGGAGAAAAAAAAAACCCTTTCTATCTCCTCTTTGGCTTTATTTCTAACCAATTCAAAGTTGTGGCGTTGCGACTTGCGTTTGTGGAAACGTTCGGCTGCGTTGTTGCTGCGTAAAAATCAGGAAATGAGCACTTTTATAGCTGGAAAATAACTTGGAATGGAAGATGCTGAGGCAGTCAGATTTGACAGAGGGGGGTTGCGAAATCATTGAATTGACACTATGGGGGGTTAGATTGCGTTGGATAACAGTTGAGGGACGTTGAAGGGGGCTGTTTGGTGGCCACTTTTTTGCGTGGAGTTTGTGTGCGGTTGCAGAATGCAGTTACCAAAAAAACGGGCTTTGGAGGAGGAAAAAAATCCCAACTCCAGCATATCCTAGCATTCCTTCCAGCCAGTCTGTCTGCTGCCTCTCTCTCCCTCTCTCTCTCTTTCTCTCTCTCCCTCACCCTCAGAAACGACTACGTGTCTGTTTGTGCAGAGAAGACAAATCTTTCTCTCAGCCTCCCTGATGCAGACGTGGAAATCAAACATTGGTCTCCTGCTCGAAGTCAATCGATTATCTGACACTTACGCACTGACTCCAAAAGTCGACATTAAAAAGCGCCTTTTACGCATCACCGGAGACGCAAATTTAAAGATGCTCCGGTTGCTCGTCTTGCCTTTTTCTTCTCTATTTAATAACAGGACAGAGTGGTTAATTGTCATGCTGTCATCATTAGCGGTGCAGGGGGGGTTGTAATTAACGCTGTGATCTTGGAGTCGTGTATATCTTTCCCCCCTCTATCCATGTATGCTGTGCGCTCTGGATCCAGTGGGCACGTTGGAGAATATAGGCTAAAGGAGAAAGGGGGGGGAGAAAAAATAACCTATCACATACACATGTATACACTTACTTTTTTTTCATGGGAGAGTAAATGAGAAGGAGAAATCTGATCCCAAATACATGACGTCAGATGACATTCCTTTGGTGAAAAGGCTGATGTGGCCATGCAGTTTTTTTTCTGTGAAAAACTGATATTTTTAGGGGGGTTGGGTGTTGGGGGGGGGATGAATGGGGGAGCAGGCTTCCAGCTGAAAAGGTGTGTTTAGGTTTAGAGTGCAAAAAAAGGAATTCTCCCTGTGGTGCATGAATGAGCAATTTATTTTTGCTTCCACAAGTCAGGAGCATCAAAAAGTCTCAGCATCAAAAGGTTTTCGGAGGTGGACATTAAGCAGAGGGATGGACACTAGCCTCCTTGTGACGTTATTTATACATTTTAGGGTAAAGTAGCATCTCTCAGCTGATTCAGTTTGTTTCTGACAATTTTCAATCTTCTGATTCTGACCCCTAACTCAGATTTCCTCAGTTACTTAACAGGTAAGATAGGCTTTCAGATTTGGGAAGGCCCTGCTGTATAGCCCCAGGATATGTCTTTTTGGTTCTTTGGTTTCAGTGAGGTTTGTTTATTGAGGCCTGCAGCTTGCATTAGGTTTTAAATGCTGAAATGACTGCTGATTTTTGCAGCTCAGTGGTGAAGAAGTTGTGCAGGTCTGAGTTAGAGCTGGGGAATCAATTGATTTCAAGTTGAAATCAGCATTTGAAACAATGCAATTACCAAAGTGCTGCAATGAGACTGATGTTGTAATTCAATTGTATTTATTTCGATCAGATTGAAACTTAGTTTAAAAAAAAAAAGCTTGCTAATTGATCAATCTGTACTATTTGGTTCATTCATGCATGCTGAGGCTCGACTTATTTTTTAAATAGCCAAATCTTTTACATTTTGCAGCACATCTCCAGACTTTAAACTGTTTTTTTGTTTTGTTTTTACAAATTCATGTCATCCTCCTTGTGTAAAAGTCCAGCATTTGATGGTGTGTCATGTAATAAGGCTCTGTCACATGCTTTAAATCTATTAAACAGTGAATTTTGAGCTGAATCTTGATTTTAAAACATATCTGTAAGAAAACTTGCGATTAGACATATTAGCTGATCATCAAAATAAAAAACTACTACACCCATATCGTCCTGAATGAGCTTTATATCACCGTATGCTGCTCCCTGACAGTTAAGCCTCTTTGGCTCCAACATTTATACACAATAAGAATGTAAACAAAGCTTATTGGCTGGCATTTGAAAAGTTATGAAAGCCCCTCTTGTGTTGATTTTGTATTTAGAGCAGATTCAATAATAAAAAAAGAAGCAGGGACTGTTTCCTTTCAGCGTTTTTAGATGACAGCCATTTCTTTTTGTAGTATTTTTGCACTCTTAAGTGTGTGTTTAGCAGACTGTACGTGGAGCTAACAATGTCACGGTGGTGGATATACGACGGCGTAATGTAAGCAGGGATTTGCACTGAAACTGATGCAATTGCAAGCAAGTGGCTCTTTTGCTCCTACTTTTAGTTTGCCACTTATAAAATTCCCCCCGACTTTTTTTTCTCTCTGTGTGTGTTTTTAATCCAACACGCTGAAATTACATAACCAAGCAGAGGGAACCGCAGTGTAGTCAGGTTGAAGGAGGGTAGCCATTGTTGCCTTGGCCTTTCTATGTCTCTCACATGAATAGGCAAAGGGGTTGAATAACGCTTTATATAAGTTAACGACCTGCGTTCTGTAACCATTTCAGCTTTGTCGCACAGGTACAACCCACACACTGGTGTCAGTCAGTCAGTCAGTCAGCCAGCGCGACGGTGCCTCGCTGCCTACATACGGGGCAGCTGTAACTTCTGCAGCCACTTTGTTTGATCCCATTAAATCAGTTTGTCAGTTTATTTTATTCCAGTTAAGTGCCTCAATGAGGACTGAAATAATGAGTGCCGAGAAGTCAAAATACGTCCCGTTAGTATCAATTCACTGCTCGTTTCTTTGACAGACAAAGTTGTTCCCATCTGCTCCTCCAGCAGGTGGAAAGAAACAATAAAAAAGACTGACATGCAGAAACTTAAAATTGATGGATTGGATTGCATTTTTAGTGGCAAGGCTGAGATGTTCGCCTCGAATACTCAGAGGCTGGTTATTCTAAGAACAATGAGGAAGTCATTCACATGTTTCATAAGAACTTGTGATGTCTGTCTCTGTCAGACATAATCTGGATTCTCTGCTTTCTACCTGCGGCGGCTTGTGGTTTGTGCTCCTGGCCCAATAAAACCCTCCTGGTACGCCTGGTCAGAACGGGGTCAGGGAACGGGCAGGATGATGCTCGCCTTTTGTGTGTGCATGCTTGTGTGTCCGACCGGTAACCTAGAACATGTTATCCGACGGCTAGTGTTACCGAGCGATGCTTGTGTATCAGGAACAGAAGCTGATGCAGCCGAGTAGGGTTACACACACGAAACAATACTGCCCTGGAAAGTGTGTGTGAGCATGTGAAAGAGGGCGAACATGAAGAAAATCATGATAAACCGCTCCACTGTTTACTTCCTGCTGCGTCGGTTTTCAAGGAATTGGAGCTTTTTCTACTGCACGGTTCTGGTGTTTTGGTATTAATTGGCCAATCTATCACTTAAGGGATAGGATTTAAGCAAAAACTTTATTTTGAGTCTGTTTTAAAGCAGATAAGATCATTCGACAGGAAATGAATCAATCAAATTTGCTTTGCTGATTGATTATTTGCTGTTTTTAACAATATTCCCAACAATTTAACAGGTTCCAGCTTTTTAAAATGCTGCTTTTGGCTCGTTTAGTTTGTTTTTGAAATAATAATTTGAATATTTTTGCATTTTGATGTCACTCTTGCTGTAGTTTTTGCTGTTTTCAGACATTTTAAGGACCTAACAAGTAACCGATTAGATGAACAATCTTAAATATGCTGGTCGGTTGTACCTTTAGTTAATGAAACAGGTGCATAAGTAACATTTGCAAATGAAATATGTTCAGTCTCTGAAGATTTATTTATTTGACATTTATCACAGTCAATTCTTGGAGCGTCTGCATATGCTCAGTCATAATTGCCATTTACGCATACTGATTATGGCCATTTAAGATTCTCCTCTTGGCCCTGATCCCGCTGCCCATATTTGGAATATTTCCTCCCAGGAACCGGTGTGCTTTCGCCATGTACAGTGTCTGCACTTTGTATTAAGTCTGCTGTCAGTCGCACCATCTGCTTCTCCAAATGCAACAGGTGTGCTTCCCGGAAAGATTGCCGCCTTCGCTGTTACTGTAGCTGAAGCGCAGTTTGGTCAAGCGAACAGGCTTCTTCCTGCGTCCTTGCCCGTGATGATGAGCCTTCTCATTGGCCAATCGAGGCATTCCTCTGCTGTGAGGTCACGGGGTCGACACCTGGAGTGCAGGAGCTGGATTTCTGCAGATTCTCTTCCTGCTGTCTCTGTGGTTTCTTATGATGCTCATAGGTTCACTTTGCGGTGAAGGAAACTTGTATGTTTGCCTTGAAAACTTGCCTGATGTATTGCAGTGCATCTCCAGAGGGGTACACCGACTTAAATCTAGGGGTTGGTTGATCTGGCCAAAAGATTATATCAGCATCAATCCAGGATCTGAATCACAATTCTCCCCCCACAGAACTCATTTGATTAGTTGTGCATATGGCTGCCTGGATACAAAGCCCGTCACTTCAACTCAAGGCTAAAGGCCCAAACTTGCAAATCTCTGCATCCTGTTTCGCTCAGACGTTATTCTGAGAGTTCTGGCTAGAAGTGGTGGTTTGCATATCTTAAGTTTCTGGACTCATTCGAGTGCGCGGAGGCATTAACATGATTCCTGACGGTTGTTTTGCTGTACAGATACACAGTCGTGGTCGTTTCTGAAATTAAACCACCCAAAAAAAGGAACACGAGAACTGCCTCCTCTTAAGTTGCAGCATTTATGGGTGAACTCTTGACAACTTTCTGCCAGACGCCGCTAAATTACTACTTCCAAATGTGCAGCCCCAACTACCCCCCAAAGTTTCATCCCAATTATGTTACAGCCAATTTTGCTTAGTTCTTGTGGAGTGGGAAAGTTTGATATTTATTTATTTAACAGCGCAGTCCCATGAATGGCAGATCATGTGGCAAATTAAGATCGCCCATGATACAACATCCAAACTACAAGCTCCATTTACCTACAGTCAATAAGATTCTGTGCCACCTAAAATGCAGATAGGTCACTCAGAACGTGACATAACATACAAGTTTGCAGTAATGCATCAGTAGTTTGCTGTAGAATTAGGTTTAAGGGACGTTTTTGGTTTCCTTAGTGGACTCATGAGGTCACATGTTGGTAAAACTCAACCGTGCACTATACCATGCATACACACACCAAGACAAAGCTGCATGCAGGTGTAGAAAACCCCAGAAAATAACCCACTTTGTCCTATTTAATGACAGCAGCTGGTTATCTGCTGCTCGATGCTTTCACTTTCCATTTCCCGGCATTTCCCTCTATGCCTCTGCCGGTTGTGCCTCTCTTGCATCCTCTCTCCCTCCCTCTGTTTCTCGGTTCCTTTTCTGCCCCTCTCTCTCTCTCTCCCATATGAACGGTGGCTTTTTGTTGAAGTATCCCAGCATCTCATGTTTGCTTGGCACAGAGCTGTAATGTTTACCCTCCTCCTCTCTTTCTTTCTTTCTGCCTTCCTCCCTCCTTCCCCCCCTGCCCGTCTTGGTCTCCAGAGCCCCATCTCCCCTGTTTTTTTGTCTCCCTTGATAATTTCCTGCATTGTTGACAGTTGATTTAGAAGAAGATAAAAGAAGCCTTTCAACTTCTCCTCAACCC
>OMNN01027953.1:0-14001 GCA_900302755.1 Chromis chromis
ATTCATTTAATAATAATACATTTTATTTATAGAGCGCTTTTCAAAAACTCAAAGACGCTTTACATGTTAAAAAACAAATACAAGTATACAGAATAAATCAAACAAAAGAAAACAGAACAAACACAATTGAAAAAGCAAAAAACAAAACAAAACAAATCAAACAAACAAAAATTTAAGTAAACTGCTGTCACCCTGTTGTTCTTAATAAGGAGCCTGTGGAGGTTGTGGATCATTTTAAGTGTTTGGGTACAATCATCAATTCCACTTTGAGCTTCAGTGAGCGCTCAGAGAGCGTTTTTAAGAGAACAAATCAGAGTTTTGGTGTTAATAGACAAATACTGGAGATGGCGTATAGAGGCCTTGTTGGAAGCATCTTGCAGTTTAATATACAGTAGCTGCTTGGTAATGCATAATGATCTGAATGTGAGGCAAAAAAATAAGCTGTCCTCTATTGTAAACATTGCAGGGAAGGTGGTTGGTTGATCAGCCACAACATCAACTCTGTGAAGTGTTTCAGAGTGCAGTAGTGAGGAGGGCCAGACAGATATCTGGGGACTCTTCACACCCTCTACACTCACAGTTTGAACTGCTACCATCTGGTCACAGAGTCCTGAGGGCGAGACGCAATATTTACAAAAAATCTTTTCTGCCACATGCCATACAGGCTCTGAACGCCATATGAACAGGTCATGACTGCACAAAGTGGTCCCCCTTTGGAGGGCTACAGTATTTACATCTGCTGTTTCTGTTTTTGGTGCCTGTTTGCACAACTGGTTCTTGCTTTTTGTTGTACATTGTGGAGTGTTTTAATTTGTCCTGTGTGATTTTAAGTCTTGGAGAAGCCGAAAGTCATCATCATCAAAATAAAAATACAGTTAAAACAGTTTTTCACTCCTGCTGGCCTCCATTAGTTCCTTTAACCGGTTGTCCTGCACGCTCCTGCAGCTCCAGCCATTGTATTTGAAGGTAAAAGCATTCAGCAGCTTCATCCTCAGTCGCTGTTTCAGGATCTCGGTGGTTCCGCTGGAGAAAGAGGGGCAACGTTAGCATGCAGAACCTGTAGGAGTCCGAACAAGGCCTGATCCTTCCTGCATTCCTCAGACCTCCTCGGCAAGTTTCTCAGCCCACGAGCGGTCATGTGACGACCAGAGAAAGGCAGGAATTGTCCTCCAGCCACCCAGTTTCTCTAAATGTTTGCGTGATGACGTTCTGGTGTTTGTCATGCATAGAATCAATGCTAATTTAGAGAAAACACCACAGTTTGGATCAAGCAGAAATCACCAGGATCTGGAGCAGCATCACTGGAGGGTCGGGTTTTATTAACACTGAAAGCTTTAAGGCTCAACGTGGGTTTATTGTTCAGATCCGATTTTCTTTATTTAGCCTTGTATGTTGTTTTAACCCTCTGAGCTCCAAACAGTTTGTGCTCCTGTCACGTTTTTACTCACTGTGGCTCATTTTTCACTGCAGTATAAAATCAGAACAACCATGAAGAAGGAGAAGAACTCAGGAACCTCTAATGTCCAGCAAAACAGAAAGAAGTTGAATTTCATTTACTATTTATTTCACAAAAATTGAAAGAGCCCTGTAGCGCCACATTATGTAATAACGCCACATTATGTAATAACGCCACATTTTGTAATAACGCCACATTATGTAATAATGCCACATTTTGTAATAATATAATACATTTTTACCTCATTATGTAATAACGCTGCATTTTGTAATAATGTAATAAATTTTCACCTCATTATGTAGTAACGCCGCATTTTGTAATAACGTAATAAATTTTTACTTCATTATGTAATAACGCTGCATTTTGTAATAATGTAATAAATTTTCACCTCATTATGTAATAACGCTGCATTTTGTAATAATGTAATACATCTTCACCTCAATATGTAATAACGTTGCATTTTTGTTGCATCTGCCGCATTTTGTAATAAAATTCTTGAACGCAATATGTAATAAACTTTGCCGCACTTTGTAATAAGTTCTTACATAATTCATCAGTTATTACAAAATGCGGGTGTTGCACTTTTTTCAATGAGGATAATGTAATAATTTGGTGCATTATACAACAACTTATAACAAAATGCGGCATTATTACATAATGTGGTGAAAATGTATTACATTATTACATAATGCGGCGTTATTACATAATGTGGCGCTACAAGCCCAAAATCAACATGTTCAACATTTCACGTGTTTTATTAATACTGAAAAAGATAGATAGATTTACCTACTCACATTTTTATAATCTCTAAACACACAGCAGCTGTAGAAAGATGTTCCACCATACTGAATGTATGTAGGTTTGATTTGAAACACTTCCTGCAGTTCAACCCTGAAAACTCTCTGAATTTTTGCCACATGAGTGTTGGTCACAGCTGAGTCAGTCATGGCTTCACTTCTGTGTCAAGGAGTGCAGAATTTTTTGTTTTTTACAGAAACCCTTTAGAGTTAACAGTTGTTGTTTTTTTACAATTTGTTTTGTTGCGCTTTACAGCCAATATGGTGTCATTACGGTAATTGTACGGTAATTTCATTCATGCCCCCCAGGAATCCACTGGATGAAATTACCGTACAATTACCGTAATGACACTATATTGACTGTAAAGCGCAACGAAAAAATGGGCACAAGCACTCACAGGACATTTTCTTACCTTTTTCTAATTAAAATAAGAAAAAAAGACCAGGTGGACATTTTGAGGCTCAGGTCTTAAAGGGTTAAAAACATGGTTTCATACATAACAAACCAAAGGAACCAATCCTGTCAACTTGCAAGGTGGGATTTTTTGTATCATTATTATTTTTCATCTTCAGGTTTAAACACCATATATGGCTGAATTGTCCCAACATCACAACTTTCCATTGTGTAGCATAGAGTAGTCTTACAATGTTTGAGCCACCCCACTCTGACATTATCAGCTCATTAAATGGTCCATCGTCATCTCTGATAGATGTGTGCTAGTAGGGACCTCCTCCAGTCTCTAGTAGGCTCAGCAGCCCGTTATAACCCCATTAAGTGGTTCTCCATTATCACCGCATTTAATGTCTTAATCTGTGACCATTCTATTGTAACTTAAGTCTTTCACTTACTGTTTTTCTGTCAGTGTTTGGTTAAATTTAGGCTCCAAAACTACTTAGTTAGGCTTAGAAAAGGGTCATGGTTTGGGTTAAAATGCACCCTGTCGCTATGATAACCACATGTTTGTGCTGATCCTATTGCAGTTTTAACATGCACTTATTCACCCAAATATGAATCCGTCCATTCTAGAGTAGGCAATGGTGGGGAGTTACATCTAAGCTATTTTAAAGTAGAAACTGAATATTTGAATGAAAAAAAAACTTATAAATATTTAACTTGATACACAGAAGCGGTAAATCAATGACTTTAAGCAAAATTCCAGAGATTCACTGTTAAATCTACAGTTTTCTTCACTTTTGTTATCATCACTAGGATGTCTTTGAGTTTATCGCCTGCTTGCAATGCCAAGTCACCAGCTTTGGGTTCTGTGAAACTCTGACAACCATTTTTCAGTAACATTTTAGAAACTAAAAGATTAAACAGGTAATTCAAAGAAATAGACATCATTTGATGCTAAACATGATGATTCGTTTCAGTCCTAGCGTGGTGGTTCTCAGTGTGCTTTGGCCCCATGTGCATGCCAGCAGAAGTGTTTTTTTGTTGCATGAGCATACATGTGCATTTGTGTGATTGCGTTCTGGCAGGCAGGCAGGTGCTGTGGTCGAGAAGGACGCAGCTGTCGCCAGGCCGTTCGCCTGTCTGGTCAACATCATGACAACAGCTGCTCACTGACCCTCACGTATGGTCGCCACTGTCATCTGTGCACTGTCACCCATTTCCAGCTAGCAGAGAGCTCAATTCAAAGACCTTTCAAGGGCCCCGTTTCTGCAAAGCTGCACTGCCAGGCTTAAACAGCGGTAAATGAGTTGTTAATATTCTGAAGTTTTCCAGCACTTCAGTGTGTTTCATATGGGTAATCCGTTATTTTCATTTCATCTGCTATGGCTGTTGAACAGAGGATTACTGCACCTGCAGAAATTATTTCATCACCATAAACTGCTGTTGCTTTTGTGAAGCAGTAACTTTTCAAAGTTAAATGTAATGCGTGTTGCTGTAATAAATCATGCTGCTTAGTCAAACTCTGGGAGAAATGGTCTCAAGTGATAAAAGCAAAAAAAAATAGGAGTGAATGACAGCAGTGGCATCCATGCATAATAAATGCATATAAAAGCATGTTCTCTGCAGAGAGCAAGGATTGATTGGATGACTGAGGAGCTCTTGCTTGATGCAGTGTCAAAGAAGAAGTTGTTTTTATTACCCAGTTGGTTAGATTCTGTGTTATGTGGCCTCTGTGAGCGAGTCATGACTGAGTCAGCAGCTAGAAACTTTGTCATATTTCGAGGGCCATTTGGTGCTCTGCATCAAAAGGTGGAAGAATGAGTGTGTTGGCAAATGTGGCAGTAAAGTCTGGTAGCAGTCACACTTGCTTATGTGGAGGCAGGATTGTGCTGTTTATCTATTATACTTTATTCATCCCAGAGTGGTACTTTTCTTACGTTCATTCTTTCAATTTGGCCCTTTAATGAATAAAGATGTTTATTATGGAATTTAAAAAAAAATTACCATCTGGTGTTTTATTCATACATACATATATCTACTTTTTGAAATAAATAAAGAAGCCATTAGCTCATTCCTCTGGTCTCTGGAGCTAATGTAGTTTCATTTGATGTTTTCAAAATGTAAAAAATATATTTTTCTATACCACCATACTATGAGGGATAATAGTACAGAGTAAGCATGTGCTTTTTCCTGTTGCTTAAATTAATCTGAGCATATTGCTACTTAACTCAGTTAAACCCCTTTTAGGACATAACAACGGACCATAAAAGACCGTCAAAAGACACCGGTTGAACCCAGATTTTGGGCCCCCTCATTACCCTGTCTGGCTCCAACTGCCTCCCTGTCTGACTGATGTGTTGCGTGTAAGTGTAAAAGACGACCTGGTGGATTAGTTGGTTCGCTTTAGGTGATGTTTGACAGCAACACTGGAAGCTTGGATTAGTGGGAGTTTAGGGAGCTGCGACAGAGGTCACCGTGGGATAACCATCTGCTCAGAAAGAGCCTCCAATTCTCTGTTGGACACCTCGACATGCTCCTCATTTGCCTGGGGACTCCTGCCTCTCCATGACCACTCCATGAGAAGCAGTCGAGCGATTAATGGCATTATTCTGTAACATGTGTGCTCATTAAAGCTACTCACTGTGGCTGCTAGGACATGTACAGTTGTGAACAAAGGTTTACACACACTTGTGAAGACCATGCATATCATGGCAGTCTTCAGTTTCCAATGATTCCTATAACTCTTATTTTTAAAATTATAATATAATAAAATATTTTTTGTGTTATTTAAAAAGTATTCGCTTTTGTTATGGTTCATGGTAACTTAAAATCTGTCAACATAAAACTATTGTTACAAACTTAGTGAGTTTCCATTAAAAGTCTTCATTTAAAGAAAAATGGCACAAGGTTTAAGCAAGTATTGGTAACATAACAGAGAAAAGGATGCTCAAGGATGTCATTGAAATACCGTGTTAGTATGAAAGAGATGAATGTAAACTGAAGAACTTTACTTCTAAGATTATTTTTCTTACAATCCAGACCCACTGAAGGTTACAAGGGCCCAGAAACAGATTAAATTCTGATTGTTATTCCATTCATGATGTCCTTCTTTTAGTTAGATATTTGTACAATAGCATCAATGAAAATGTTTTTTCATGTACATTAACCAAAAACCCAAGTGTTCTTTTATTTTAAACAGCCCAAGTTGTTATACTTGTGTAACTTGCAATCATTTGTGAACGTCTCTCACTTTGAAAGGCTCTGACAGTTTGATATGGAAATACAGTGACGGTGTAGGGTACTGATTAAACAGAACTGACTGGGACAATGAATAAATGTTTTATGCTTTGTCAACCGCTACTAAACTATAGTAACTTTAAGTGATTTTTTTTTTTTTTAATTAAATTTGAATTTGCTTCACCAAGACTATCATAGTTATTAAAAGCTGATTTGTTAACTGGCTCAACAGTCCTTGCTCCTCATCTGTGACAAGCCATTCTTTCTGGAAATGTGACCAAATCTAAACTTAAAGTCATGATATTTCATCCAAATCACTTTATTCTACACATCTCATTTCAAAAATTGCCAAAAATAAACCTTTTTGCACTCAACACATTTTGGAGTGACTCCGCTGCTTATAGTCACATGATAACTTCAGGGACTTTTCAGCTAACACAAAACTGCTAACACAGAACAGATAAGACAAAAATTATGGAAACAAATTAAATGTAAGTAGTAAAATACCATCCCCGGTTCGCGTCCCGGTTAGGACGCCTGGGATCTTTCTGTGTTGAGTTTGCATGTTCTCCCTGTGCAGCGTGGGTTTTCACCAGGTTCTCCAGCTTCCTCCCACAGTCCAAAAACATGCTGAGGTTATTTGATAATTCTAAATTGTCCGTAGGTGTGAATGTCAGTGTGCTTGGTTGTCTGTGTGTGGCCCTGTGATAGACTGGTGACCTGTCCAGGGTGTCTCCTGCCTTCACCCTGAGTCGGCTGGGATAAGCTCCAGGCCCCCTGCGACCCTGCAGAGGATTAAGCGGTGTATAGATAATGGATGGATGGATAGTAGAATACCTATAGTATGTGCTGTTACCACTATTTCAGCACTGATAAGACCTGTTGTACATGTTGATTCCATTTTTTTTTTTGCCAATATAGCAACATAATTTAACTTTTTGAACCCCAAAATGCACAATTTAGTAAAAATGAGTCATCAAAGAATTCAACTTTATTTTTTCCTTTATTTATGATTTATGCCATTATAGATATGTTATGCTGTACAAAAGATATATCTGAGCTCTTTCTCCTTCTAGCCATGGTTGTGCTGTTTCCATGGAGGTGCAGGACTTTATAATGCAGTGAAAAATGAGCTCACAGTGAGGAAAAATGTGACAGGAGCATAAAATACCCAGAAGCTGCTTGGGGTTCAGAGGGTTAATGCTTCAGTAATAAGAATTTAATAACGTAATATAGAATAGTATATCACTCACAGGAGCCTTTTACTCTGGTGTGAAAATGTACTGATTAAACATCCTTTTTAATCAAGTATCGCAGTTCAATGCAGGATTTGTACTTGTAACGTTTAATACTTCTGCTTATGTGAAAGCCGCGAACACATTCTCCATCACAGTAGGCCTGCGACTTTTAATTGCACTTCAGATCAAATCTGAGCGCATCCAATAACTGTGCTCCTTAAAAGTAGAATTTCAACTTGAACAATCAACACCAACAACACAGGGGCAGACACACACCCACACTGTATCGCCTGCAGATGTACAGAGCAGATTATTTTGTATTAGTGCAAACATTTGTGCTACCCAGATGACACTTAAATGCCTAATTGGTTACAACACATACAGCAACTAATTGTGCTTCTAACAGTAGCATACGATAGAGCTTTCATGTCAATCCTTTCAAGCTTTAAACAGAATTACAAAACTCGACAACAATCATGATTTGAGAGATTAAACCAGCTCCTGAATCAGACAAGAGAGATGACAACTACAGTAGCTGTCAATTACCAGAGGCCTCTCCATAGAAGTCCTCTGATTGAAATCAATACATTGTTCAATGGCAGCGGTATTTGCCAAGGTCTGGGTGACTTTATTTACACCTCTGTTAGAAGTTGCCATCTCTTTTAAAATGTACGTAATTACATGACTCATCCAGTGTACGACTGATGATGAGATATTCCGTTCATATAGCTGGAACTATTGATTTTTACATGGCTCTTGTTAAATACGTTGATTATTGGAAAACATGAAATTACTTTTAATGAGCTTCAAGGGAATTTTGGTGTTTAAAAGACATTGATTTTGGGCTTCTTGGTTGTTTGTAAGTATTTATCTGCAGGGGGGGTTTGTGGGCATGTCCATGCTTTTTACACAAACTAAAAATACATAATTGTTTTTTTTTTATTGTGAAGACTTTCCACCATTTCCCATTATAGAATAGTTATTTAACATCGATAAAAACCTTTTATTTCCCCAGAGCCCCCAGTGCCTATTGCACCACCCCAGCTGACTGCGGTCGGCGCCACCTACCTTTGGATCCAGCTGAATGCCAACTCCATCAATGGGGATGGTCCAATAATTGACAGGGAGGTGGAATACCGCACAGTTTCAGGCACCATGTATGACCTGCAGCCCGTCGACAAGACCACACACAAGATCGGCCACCTGGATCCAGACACAGAGTATGAGATCAGTGTTCTGCTGACCAGACCTCTGGAGGGAGGCACCGGAGCTCCTGGACCCCCTCTAAGGGCGAGGACCAAATGTGCTGGTGAGGCCAAAAATACAATTACTTACACAACACCACTGGGATTTTTGGGGAAATTAAACATTATGCCATTTTACCATGTCACGCGAAAAGGCTTAAATATATGTGGTGCATAATATAAATGGCTACAGAATCCAAACCAACTGAAGCATTACACACAAAGAGATTCACTCTAAGCTTTGCTATTGAATTACAAGCAGACAGCAACCACCATTTCATTCAACCATTTTTTCCTGACAGATATAAAATGAAATCAAGGACACCTGTACAATGCAAACAACTTCAAGGTGCACCCAGTGTGTGTGCCAATGAGCACATGCACCCTGGCATACAGCATTATGGGAATAATGGAATCCTATATTGGCTAAACTCAAATGTGCATAAATAGACACAGATGATGAAGATGGTGACATTTATGCACCACTGAGCTGTGCCATGTATCATTTTCACAACTTCTACCACCTTTGTGGTCAATCTTCAGCCTGCTGATTGTGAATGTTTCAGTTTGTGAGTCAGCTATGAGCCAGTGCCAGTAGGTGTTATGCATCCAAAAATAAGGTGAACATGTGTTCCAGTCAACAGCTCTAACAACTGAACTGTTTCATTGGCAGTACAGTTCCAACTCAATAACAGAACAAAAGTGCCCCGTTTTATTAAACATACCAGAATTTGCAACAATCGTGGTAAAGAATGGTCAAAGCAGTTCAAGCAGTCCATTCATTCAGCACTTTTTCTTTATTGTTATTGCCTTAAGCCTGTTGTATCTGAGTCTGTACTGTTCCTAATTTACTTCTACAAACAAAACATTTAAAAAAAAAAAAAAAAGATTTCTATCTTTACAAATCACCCCCTGCATACAATAAACAGCCATCAGGGCTCCATTGTTCGTGCAGCTCTATTGTGTTTTCCTCTAAAGCCTCATTAGATTTGAAGTAAATAAGAAGATCTTACAATTGCCCAACATATATCACTGCCAGTTTACTAGGTAATTATTTTGCTATATTAGACAAAGCTCCCTGTGCTCTCATTGTTTCCACCTATAGATTTTTAATATGATTTTTTTTTTGGCCTTTTATATTCCTTCCTTCTCTCTTCTAAGTAATGTATTCTGCATTTACCACCTGGACCAAGTAGAGCATTGAACTGTTTGTAAGCACTATTTGTAAGAGAAAAACTAAACACCTTCGAACCAATGACACAGTGTCAAGTTAAAGTAAGTTCTTTCAACTTCCCCTTGCTATTATCAGTGATATGATTTATCAGCCCCAGAAATAGAGCAGAGAACTGCCCAACCACATGGTTCACTTTATAAATACTTGTTTATTCTGCTTAATTCTTCTTCTAAACAGCCTGTGAGCTTCTTAATTCATCAAGAACACAGATTGATGTGATGTGTGAAGCATAGTGGCACCTTAAATTTGGACCATTATATTGCAGGTATTCAGACTCACACATGTACATAAACACATTGGGATTGCCTGATGATATTGTACAAATTGCCCTTCTCACAACATTAACCAGCTAAATTCCCCTGCTGCACTAGTATGCCAACTGGAGGAACAAAACAAACCTAGCCTCAGCACTTTCCTAGGCTAATGCTGTTTTGTCCAGAGAAATGCTGATGAAAATGAGTATTTTCTTCCTTCTCTGCACAGGGTGTTACCTCCTCTCCCCACTGTGAAGGTCATGAGCTTATTCATTTTTAGTCTGTTTGATAGGGATGAATGGCCCTACCTGTGCAACCTTCTGAGCTAGGCCCAGCTTCTGTGGGGGTCCTGCCCCTTGGCCACCCCGCCGGTCACAGTCGGGGAGATTGATGACCCTGGTTCCTGAAGTGTGTTTGAGGAAGCAGCTCTTGATCTTGTCCGGCTCTCTGCTAGTCCTTCCCACTGACAGGCCGGGCCTCAGCAGTGCTCCTAATTGAACGGTTAAGACTCACAGGGCTGTGTGATACATCACTGTTGATACAGACAGACCCAGAGACTAGCTCCCCCTCTCCCTGCACTGCTGTCTGGAGGCGCTAATGAAAATCTGTGGCCACTTTAGAATACTGCCTCTCACATAATTATTCATAGCCATGCTTTGGTCACTTTGCAAAATGAGCAATGTTTCTGATGACAAAGGATGTTTTAATTCAATCTTCTGTAAAATGGAGAATGTATAATGCAAGGACGCCACCAATTCAATTCAGAGGCTGGAGGAAGAACGAGAAGCCTTGAAAGGTTTTCTTTTCCATGAAGCACTTCCATTACTCTCCTAGTGACCAACAAAAGGATGTCTTATCCAAGGCTCTGTGATTGCTTTAGGGGGTTATTTGTGAGTTTCAAGGGTTTGCAGAATGATTCAAAACAACATTTTGCTGTTGCATATCGTCATGTCTTTGGACTGTTGATGTTGAATTTCACAACTTGTTAACTTTTGTCAATTTCCCCTTTTTCTTCTGGGAAGTGTTTGGTTACCGTGCTCCCCCTCCATGTGAAATTTGTGTCTCTGTGAAGTTGTTTACCAGTTGAGAGTCCTCCACGCTTTGAAAGTGTTACTTGAAGAAACACACTGTATTATCAGGTGGTGCCCTGGGATCACAGCATGGCGCCCTGCATTTCAGCAACATTATTGAGAGACCATCTCACACAGAGAGACCATTTCCAGCCCGCACTAGGAAGGCAGATAAGGAAAGCTCAGTGTACATCTGCAGTTGCACTTGAGATCTGTGTGGAAAAGTGGTTGCCGCATCTTCATTTTTTTAAGTTTAGACAAATCAGACAAAACATCATCTGTTTGTTAACTGATTTAGTTGATCGTTTGTGTTTTAAATTGATTTGAGTTAGAGTAAAGTCTGCACATGGGATGTTTTTATACACAGCACAGCTACGATGCAGCAGAGATCATTTCATACTAGTCATCACGGTAGAAGAACAGTCTGTCACAGTCTGTCCTGCGTGTGTCATCTCCACCCTGTGGCCTCGGCTGTCCCGCTGGCTCTTGGGCGCTTTAAAAATGGCAGTACACGATGTCCATGCTGGGTCCAAACACCTGCTCAGATTCCAGCCTCTGCCAACTCCACATCTCCATCTATAAGTTCTCTCCATCTGCACCCTGATACCACGTGGGAGTAGTCTCATCTGTTTGTTTTTACTTTGCCATTCTGTTGCGCTGAGTGCTATTAAACACAGGGGAATCAATTAATCAGGGATCAGCTCTTGCTTAAATACTCATTTATATCAGTGGAGAGTGGGGAGAAGCTGCGCAATTATGTTCACTCACACCAAGGTTGGTTATTTGCATTCAGCCTTCTGGTTAATTTGTGAAATACCACGTCTGTTTTGATGCAAATAAGAATGACGCAAGCCTGACAAAATGAAAATGGGAGTAATGGTAGAGTCATACCAATTCAAGTACAATATCATTGTGACATTAATGTCACTTCAGCTAATAGTGGGGATTTTTTCCCCGATAATATTATATTTAAGAATGGACACTAATTGTATAGAGGTAACCCAAGCTATTGTGTGTTTTAACAGGTTTTTTCCCCTATTCAAACATATGCACTTCAAGAATGTGCTAAAATTAAGTAAAAATTGAAACAAGGACAAGACATTGTAGCCTGTATGCTCAGGGGAAGCAGTGTCACAATATCTAATAAACATATATTTGGGGAAAAGAGGTTTCTAAACGGGACATGGATTTTTTTTTAAAGTTCAATGCATGCCAAAAATCTTTAATAAATTTTAAAAATGTAATGAGTGTGATGCACAGATACTAAACCAAGTAAATTAACAGCCAGATGCTTGACGTTTATTTCTCTGCATCAGGAGCTCAAAAAGGCAAACATGATTAACTCAGATAGTTTTACCCAAAACTCTCTACTGCTCATGCTTACATTCTCCCTTTACCTTTGTAATGGCCCAAGGTTTCCCATTGTAACAAAATGATCAGTGCTATTTATTCCACCTGTCAATGGTTTTAATGTTGTGGTTGATGGTGTTCTCATTACGTGGAACAAACATGTGCCAAACGTTAGTTTTATTGTATGTATAGCACAACTTGTTAGGTCAACACAAAGGGTAGAAGATGCACTGTTAATGTACACCAACAGAAGCACTCTTGGTTAACACTAGACAGTGGTTAGAGAGTGTAGCTTTGGAAAAATGTGTAATATCATGGCTCCATTTTCTCACACTTATTTCACACTCATTCTGGATTAAATATTACCCTGTCACCATCGGTGGAAATCACGGAATCCATAAAGTTGTCCCCCCCAAAAATTATTGTAAGCACCAAAAAACAATTGAATTATAATAATATAGTAATGTTTAATAAAAGCACAACACAAGCGCTGCAAATTATAAATGTAAAACCTTTTTTTTTAACTGTTGAAAGATTACTATTTCTCAAAGTGGTTTAGTCCACATGCCGTTTCCAAGGGGCGGGGCTACCGGAAGCTCCGTGTGTCAGCGAGCAAGCGATCCTCTCACAAACAATGAGAAACTACACTAATGTGTAAAAGCCAGTAAGTCATTTACCACACCGCTTGTTCAACAAGCTCAAGGTTGGAACATGAAAGTGACATTTCTCCTGCTTT
The DNA here is from genome assembly GCA_900302755.1 of Chromis chromis. NCBI lineage: Eukaryota > Metazoa > Chordata > Actinopteri > Pomacentridae > Chromis > Chromis chromis. The sequence goes on from OMNN01027953.1 coordinate 13,014, forward strand.
GTCCAAAATCAGCCTCTCTCTTTTTTTCTTTTCTTTTTTTTAAATCAGCACGCCGGTAAGCCAATAGCCTGGCTTATGATCGCTAACAGGCTCAAACGAGTATGTAGAATATAACTACTATTATTACTTTTAATAACATTCAACAGGCTGAGGGCTCAACCCTGCAAGGCAAGTTCCAAAGGAGCAGCAGAGAGAGAGCAATTTTTTCATGTCCCCCCAGGAAGATATATTTTTGGCCTTTTTATACCTTTATAAGATAGGACAGTGGATAGAGTCAGAAACGGGAGAGAGTGGGGAAGGACATGCAGTAAATGGCCGAGGTCGGACTTGACCCCGACACAGCTGCTACGCCTTTGCATGTGGGTCACGTGACATGACCGCTAGGCTATTGGGGCATCCACTGATGCTGTAGCACCACATTATGTAATAATGTAATATATTTTCACCTCATTATGTAATAACGCCACATTTTTGTAATAATCTGCCGCATTTTGTAATAAAATTCTTGAACGCAGTAGGTAATAAACTTGTTACAAAATGCAGCAGTTATTACAAAATGTGGGTGTTGCACTTTTTTTTAATGAAGAAAATGTAATAATTTGGTGCATTATGTAACAATTTTAAATGAATGAAAGTAAGCTAATCATGCTGGACAGTAGGTTTGGTGTTCTTGGGGTTAAAGGTTTCAGATTTCAGAACAGCTCAGTTTTTTAATATTGCAGATTCTGAATCAATGACATGATGAGAAATAACAGTGAAGATTTCAGGTGTTTATCTTTAATACTTCCAGAAATATTGTCGTTCAAACAGCCTCAAATTTCAATGTGAGCCCCAGAGCATGATACTGCCACCTCCATGCTTGACGGTAGGTTTGGTGTTCTGGGGGTTAAAGGTTTCAGATTTCTGGTCATTGTGGTCGAATAGCTCAGTTTTTTTAATATTACAGATTGTGAATCAATGACATGATGAGAAATAACAGTGAAGATTT
>OMNN01027955.1:0-18395 GCA_900302755.1 Chromis chromis
AGAGAGAGAGAGAGAGAGACTATTGCACAGCTTGTCTACCTTGTTATTCCCATGCAGCTACAGCATGCATGTCTGCCTATCTGTTGATTTGTGGCTTCGTGTCTGAATGCACGTCACATTTTGATCTGCCTCTCATCTCATCCAGCGCCGAACCCAGAGGACTCAGGTATGCTGGGGTGTTGCTTTTCTTGTTTTATTCACGTTGCAGAAAGTTTGAGTAAACCCTGAAGTCCTCTAGAAAGGGAGGAATTGTGCCTCAACTCAAGACTGTCATTTGATTTCCTGCCCGTTGTTATTCAAAGTGTGTTATAAGTTAAGCTGTCAGCGTTAGAAGGGTCATTGTGGGTCACTCTAGGAGCAGATTTTATCTTCTGTAAAACAGAGAAAAAAGGGACAAGAGGAGTTGGTTTTGTCTTATCAGCTGATTTGACATTGAAAGCTGACCTTTTGTGACTCGTGATCTGTGCATTCACTCTGTCCTCATCACACTTTAGCACAGAAAAAAGCGCCCTACATCTGGCTGGTCATTCGCTTCACTGTGAGTCTGTTATCACTGGCATGGGATCAATGGGAATCCAATTACTCAAGTAGGACAGTAAGTAAAGGTGGATCACAGAGTCGAGAAGGTTGTCTGCCAAGGGTTTAAAGTGTTTGTGTGGCCAAGGCTGAAGTCTGCACAGGCCTACAGGGCACAAAGCCCAGCAGAGACAATATGGCAGCTCGTTGGTCACTAAATCTGTGACGTCTAGGAGGTGTCTCTCACATTCTGCTCAGTCTGGAGGCGTGCAGAGATACAACAACAAGGATTTTACTCAGCAAAACTGATCTGAATCTGAATGCAGGAGACTTGTTCACTAATAATCAAGGCGCCACAGCGTAATGGAAATGTTCATTCAAGGCCTAATAAGCCCGTATTGATTTTATCCAGCTGCTGGTCTCAGAGTCAGAAGGTTTTATTGCTCAAAAAGTAACAAGCTGTTGCACAACAGGCAGGAAAGAGGTTTGTTTTCCCCCGGTGAGGCAACACAAAAGAAATAGTGTTCAAGTTAGGATTGTGACTGCATGTGGATATGTGTGTTTAAAGCAGTTAAAGTGATTTAATACAAATCTCTCCTTCTGTGGATGTTTCTCTGCCCCACAAATCTTAGGTTTTTTACCAACTTTACAAGAGTAAAGAGTAAAGAGAAATTTATATTTTTGTCTGTAAATGTAGGTGTTCTGTTGAGAGTGCACTGCAGTCGAAGCCAGTTTAGAAAATGTTGCCGATAAACAAAAGATGGTTTAGGTCAGAAAATTCCAATTCAAAACTTTTGACATATTTTTGAACACAATATAGATCACTATTCCCAAACTTTTTCAACTATTGACATTTCAAAATAAAGTTTTTAGTATTTAGAGGAAAAACAAGCAAATATATGTTATTTTCTTGTTTTGTATCTTGCTAAACAAATTCTTTTTTTTTTTTAAAGACAGCGGTGCATTTACTTCATGTACTGCAATTCTGTAATTCTCACTGATGTATAGGCGTGACAAGAAAAATTTAAGAGATGTTAAACCAGAACACCTGCATGCCTCAGTTGGTTTATTTCATTAAATTAATATGAATTTTGTGCAGTCATAACATATTCTGAAAGAAAACCCACAGCTCTCCTACCCTTAATGAATGTGTGCAGCTGCTAATTATCACTAATCACCTCTTTTTGATTCTGAACTAATGTCAGGTTACGTGCGAATGTAACAGATATTCAACCCCAGAGAGGCTGTTAAAGGATTTGTCCTCGTTAGGAGGCATGTTCTGAAACCAGAGAGAACACAGACAGGCCACATGTTGTGAACATGATACAACATTACACAGTGAGAAGCAAGAGTTGAAAATATCTATTCTGGGACTGGCATGAGGGTGACGAGTTTCATGCAGTCAAAGATGAGACGTGGAACAAGAGGGTCACCTTGAAACCAAGAACCACTTTTCAGCTGAATTCATGCAAACAGCCCTGCACATAGTGATATATAGGATTTAAAAAGTAGTTTTTCAGGGATTCAGATTTTATGTGGTTGAGATTAAATGGTAATATCTTAGTAGGAATGAGAGCTGGGCTGCTGGAATTTCGGTGCTCCAGACATAACATTTAATGTCATTTCGATTTTATGTCCCGACACTTGTCCAATTCTCATGCCATGTGAAATCACTGGAATAGCTTCCACGCCAGGGTGGCAGATGGAGACGTATATAATGCCTAAACATAGTAAGATATGCAGGTCGAGGCTATAGATAGTCACAGCCTCTGCAATACAGAGCAGCCAGTGAGCAACTTTTTCCAATCACTGTTTGGCTGATGTCAATGAGAACAAACACCACTAAGAATAACTGGTAATGAGGGGAGTCTGTGGCCATGTTGCACGTATCATTAACACTGGATAATGGTACAAATCTGGTGAAAATGGATGCAATCTGTCTGTTGTTTTGGTCTGTTGCCCTCAGTAGCAGCATGCAGTTTAGTCCCAATAAGTGTCTTTTCTGAATTTACTGATTCTACACATAGTAAAAGAATTAAACATTTTAAATGTTTAAATGAAGTCATCAAAAAGAGTGAGCTCAAGTCTCAGGAGTCAAGCTGAGACAATGGCATGAGTCTGGTGACAGCCTGCAGCCCCATGAGGCTGCACACCACTGCTTTGAACTAAGCGCCAGGACGCTGACCTGCTCAGAATGTCAACATGCTGATGTTTGGCAGGTATAATATTGGACATGTTCACTATCCAAATGAATTAGCACTAAACCACTGCCTACATAGAAAGATATGCAAACCCTCTGTGACTGAAGAGGACTTTTAAAGCTCAGTTTAGGGGCTCAACAAAGAGATAGTGTGTTAGTGGAGCTGAGGCCGGCCATGCAAACGTCTCTGGGCCATGGACTGTCATGTGACGGCCTGTCATTCAAAACAGCCACTCTCTTAATTATGCATAACTTTAAGCCTTAATACAATTTAAATGGGTGAGTTATTTAAAAAATCACCTTCTTAGAGTTTTCATGAATGAGGAAATGTACCTGTAGAAAGAAAAAATACATGTTTATTTCTGTTGTAAAATTGGACATTTTAATATGGGGGTCTATGGGAACTGACTCGCTTTTGAAACCAGCCTCTAGTGGTCATTTAATGAACTGCAGTTGATGACACTTTTAGTTATCTTAGATCTTCCATCCATCTATCTTAGATGATGTATCGGAAAAGTGTGCATGTAATAATTCACCTCAGCGCTCTGACATTAACCAAGAGATTTTGCCAATATGACACCAGTGAGCCCTCAACACAGTCCACATGGTAATAAAACTTGCGTTAAAGGTTCAGTATTCCTAACTGTTTACTGTAAATAGAAATAGAAATAGAAAAAGTATGTTTCCCTCTCAAATGAAGCAGAGCAGACAACAATACATACAATTAAAATACTCAAATAAACCTTATAAATACGTAGTAAGTACAGAGTAAATGTACTCAATTGCCTTCCACCACTTCAGGGCCAAGACCTGATACCTGTATTGACTTTTCCCCACCTCTGATGTTCTGTGTCTCTGCAGTAGCCAGCCTTCATTCTGGAGGGAAAGGCCCCAGTCGAGTCCAGCAGGGGGGATGGAGGAGGCGGGGAGGCCGGATCCCTGAGCCCAAGCCCTGCTGCTCTGCCTCTGACCCAGGCTGAGAGCCCCGGACCCTGGCAAAGCGAGAGCCTGCTGGCAGAGTCCTGGTCCACGATGGGCGACGTGGACCACGAGGACACCAAGAGCCTTGACAGCAGCGACGGGGCGGTTCTGGCTGGAGAGGAGAACCACTCCTCCAACTCCGACATGGTCCACCTGGAGCGAGAGGAGGCCGAGATGCTCGAGGAGGCAGAGAAGGAGGCCACAGAGGAGGAGAGGGGGAGGAGAACAGAGGAGGAGGAGGAAGATGAAGAGGAGCTGCAGACAAGTGTGCTGAGCGTGTTGGGTGGGGAGAGGGAGCTGGTGGAGCTCAGGGAGGAGGAGCAGGAGCTCCAGGCCCCAGAAACTGAGGAGCTCCTGGTGTCAGCAGAGGAGCCTCATGTGGAGAGGGAGCCGGCAGAGTTCAGGCATGTGGTTCCCCCGATGGCTCTGCCTCCTCTGCCCATCGTCAGGTTCGACCCTCCCTCCACCACGTCCACCCCGGTTCCTTCAACCACAGCCTCTGAAGGAGAGGAGCTTTATTCCACTCAGGGCCTCCACCCTCCTTCTATCCTCGCTCCTATAGCAGCAGAGCCTCCAGCGACGAGTCTGGAGCAACTAAAGTTCTCACAGATTCCCCTCTCCGACATAGACGAACATTCAGTTAAACAGTCTGAGGTGGCCCCAGAGAAGCTGGAGCCTCAGCCGACGTCTCCCAAGACCAAACCTCTGAGCTCCACCGAGCTGCTGTGTGGAGGCGCCGCTTTGGTAGCTGTCGTGGGAGTAGTGGCGTACGGAGCTGTGGCCTACTGTAGAAAATAGAAAACCTCTCTTTAAATGCCCAGACAACCTTTCAGCACCGGTCCTTTCTGCTTTTAAATCTATTCCAAATGAAATATTCCACGTCACTGACTGAATTCGGGATTTGACTCTCTGACACTCTTTGCATCGTAGCTTCTATTAAACGCATTAATTAGATTTTTATTGAATTTGTTCTGTGCTACCTCAGCTCACAGCAGAGCCCATGGCCTTTGTTTTTGTGTTTGATCTCTGAGGAAATTCAGCCAGTGAAATGTAAACCTGGAATGTAAAAATCACGTAAAAGTACAATTTCAAAAAAAGAAAAAAGATACTGATACTTGAAATCTCTGTTGGATGTTTCTTTGTGTGCGAGTGTGTCTCTTATTGCTTCACCACAGAACAACATGAAAAATGAAATTAGATCCCAGTTCCTCTTCCTGTGGTGTGTTATTCTTAACTTTTTTTGAGCAGCTACTAGGATATTCAGCCATATCAAGCTACCACTGGAGCCTTTTTAGGCTTGTAGGTGACATTTTCAAAAATACTGGCCACCGAAATGATGTTTCACTGATACTTTTAGATGTTTTGTATTTTATTGCTTCATCAGTGACTGAAATAACACAGACCCACCAATGAAGTCCTCTGTGTAGTTTAAAAGCAGGGTTGGTTTTGCTCAAGCTCTAGGTGTGTCAGCCCTGACCTTTGACCTATGAGAACAGCAACAGATTTGGATAAAAACACGCAAAATAAATGGTTGTGGTTTTCAGAGTGTAACTCTGAGCTGTATAGTAAATGTGAAGAGAACTGACTGTTCTCTTCAGGACAGGAGTTTGGATGGTTTGTTTGTGTTTCCGGCTTCCTACTGCCCTCTGTTGGTCAGAAGGCAACATTACAGCCATTTAACATCAGTCTCAAAACAAGAGGGCCTCCTGTTTTACCAAAAGTAATCAAAAGCTGATATTTTACTCATACCTCTATGAAACAACAGATAAGTCCACCATGATAACCAGAAAATACATCTAATCAATGTAATTACTTGTGCTTGGGTAGGTAGGTCGTACTAAGTTTCATTTTAGGGGCAGTGGTGGCGCAGCAGGTTAAACCCCTGGGCTACTGATCAGAAGGTCAGAGGATCGAACCCCCACTGCAGCCACTGTTGGGCCCTTGAGCAAGGCTCTTAACCCCTGACTGCTCCCCGAGTGCTGCACCACGGCAGCCCACTGCTCCTAGTATGTATAGTTAAAGTTAACTTTGAATAGGATGGGTCAAATGCAGAGAAGGAATTTCCCCAAGGGGATCAATAAAGGTTAGATTATTATTTTTAAAGATATATTAATTGTTTTAATTTTTTCTGGATGTGTCAATTCTTAAGGTCTTTAACTTATATCACTTAATCTACCTGTTAATGCTTAGCCTAGAAATAAATTCTGAGCCGAGGAAAACCTAAAATGTCGCTGCCATGAATCTGAGGATTAATCCCAACACTTTTGTTGAGTTGTTATCTTTCTATACCATCCTACAGCCAACCAGACTAACTTCCAACTCCCATTCGTGCCATCAACTCAGAAATATACATGGCAGAAAAAGAAACATATGCTTCAGTGAGAAGCATGTACTTCTGACCTTCCCTGCCAGCGTGCTCTGCAGCTAAGCTGAAGGGATTTGCACCAGCTCAACATTTACACCATATGGATGCTTTATTACAGAGTAATGATGTCTCTCTCCGTCTCCCTCGCTTCTCTCTCTAACTGGAGATGATTTGAAAAACCAAACAGCCGTATGTGTAACCAGGTGATTAGAGTGACTTAAGGGGGATTTAAAAGAATTCTGCTGAGGAATGTAGAAGAATATTTCTGTTCGCTTTATGTAAGTCGCTGTCAGATACAGAGCCCACTACAGTTGACTACTTATGACATCTTTAAATCAGACTAAACCAGCTAATAACCTGCAGCCAGCTCGTCAAGTAAACAAAGACTCACAACATCATCATCTGAGGTCAGTGTGAAGATATATTTCTATAAAACAGGACATTGTTTACGAGGTATATATTTATATGTAAATGCGTAACAAAGAACAGTGTTGAGGTCATCATATAAAGGCAAATGAAAATAACACTGCGATCCATTTCCTTGCTAATTTCTTCAGCTTTAGCAATAGCAATAATTGGATTTATATTGAAATGAGAGCTGGACTGCGTATTGATTTTAGCTACTGCATATTAGCAGTGAATAATCAATAAAGTATATCCAGTGCTTATTAAAGTGGAATAAGCTGGGATGGCCTTTTTTCATTTGTCAGCCAATGACTGTTAATCTCATAACTCTTCATGCTAATGCATTGTTCCTAATAGGAGCATATCAGTATTGACACCAGGGCAAATTACAGCAGCTGCATCGATCAGTGTATGGAAATGTATTTGTTGGTGCAACAACATTCGAGGCTAACTGTCCTGAAGCACTCACTAAATCATAACCAATCAGCCAAGTAAATCCTATAGTCACTGTTAATTCCACAAATTAATCTTGGTTTTTCACGCATTGGCACCGTTTTCTACTACTGAAAGCCGTGATAAAGGTTCTAGTGTGCCGTAAAATAAGAGGGACAGAACTGGTGACTGTGTGAGCCGTGGTTTGAACTTGTAGCACAAAGAAAGAACCCTACTGACCCGACTGAAAACAAGAATTTAGGGAAATGTTGTCAGGCCGAAGCCAAATTATAGCTGGTCTTTACTTTTTTTTTATAAGTCTTTTAGAATTTCAGTCTAAGGGAATTAATTGTAAGGGGGTCGATTTGCAAATGAATGCGATTTCAGTTGTGAAAATATAACTGTGGGCTCAGTTTGGGACACTGGGACAAACAGTTCTGAGAGAGAAGAAAGAGAGCATCTTAATTTATTAGCGATCTGCAACATTTTTCACCTAGAAGCCAAGGCAACTGGTCTGTCGAGACTGAAATGAAATTAGTGCTCTTCTTGAGCAGGAGAAACAAAAGCGTCTCCGAAAGCAAGTGAGGTCCCAGTCTGGCACAGTGAGGTCAGCAGGCTGAGGCCTATAGCCAACCCTAAGCTGAGCTGCAGTGCTGTGTGCAAATCAACTGCTTTTCTCCCATTTCATTTCTCATGCACAGCGTTTGTGCTCCTCTTTTCATGAATGTAGGACCCTATCTTTGGCCCTCCCCTCTGAAAGGGCCTTCCCAGTGACGAAGGTGACCTGCCACTGAGAAAAAGGAGGACCTGCCATGAACTGAGTGTCAGCCATTAAATATGATTTCGCCCCTGAATGGCACGCAAACACATTCAACCACTGAAACTCATTAAGCCCGCATAATCTCTCTTTTCTTAAGCATAACAATGATTTCAGCTGGGAAATGCAATGGTTTTGGGGAACTGAGCCATTGATTTGAGTTGCATTCAAAGTAATAAATCAAGTCCAACTTCACATCCTGGGCCCATTTGCCTAATTCAGCGCCTCTCACCATACTGGTCAATTAGTTTAGAGTGAATATATTCAATACACAGAGCAATTCAATGACAAGGCATAATAAATCCCGTGGCTTGGAGACTGTCCAAAATAACCTTTTGCTGCTATTCTGCCCCTTTACTAACTCTACAAAGGTAACAAAACAGCAATGAAAAGTAACTATAACAACCATGCTTTGCAATGTAACTATAACTCAAGGTTTGAACAACTACAAACCATTTCTGATGAATGATAAACGGACATCCATGTGGCTAACTTCGATGTTGTTATGGAAGTTGATCCCGCTTTAGCTCAAATGAGGTCACTGGCAGCGAGAGAGAGAGACGGAAGTGTGAAGGTGCCAACACCCGTCAGACAAACCGAGCTGCCTGTTTGATTCCCCTCAGTGCTCTCTTACTCCTGTCTTCTCCGTCTCACCCCGACACACATGGCTCTAAAAGGCTGTATTTCTTCTAATTATTATTTTTATTTCTTCTTAACAAAGTTTCCGTCCAATTTCTATTGACTTTGCTTCAAAGCTTCCACAGGGGAGCTAGTGGCCCGGCCTGCTAAATTACAGCCGTGTGGACTGGGAGAGGTGGGAGCAGCTGTGAGGAGGGCTCTCAGTAGTCAGACCATTGTAATCTGCATTAACCACATTGCAAGGGAGTGCAAGGGGTCAAAGTCTTTAAGTGCCTGCAGGGATGGGTGCTTGTGGATTACACGGTATCGCTCCAAGAGGTTGTAATAATTGTACAGTGCGGCTTTTCTTACTACCTGTTGTTCACCTACGATGATGTATGTTGCAGAGCTCTTTTTTGAAAAGCCTTCATTATTATTTGGGTGTAAAGAGTTGGAGAGGCTGGGACAAATTAAGGGTCTTGGCCTAGCTAAGATAAGGAATAATAATAGCTGAGAGAAAAGAATGGCAAATCATCATATTTAAAATTACGTGTATTGTTGAAAATCACTCTGACATGTCAACAGGATCAATGTATCAGCAAATTCTAGGTAATGCTGACCTGATTAAGTGCCTTACCTGGAAAGTGTCCTGGAATAGCTTTGGCAGAAGGTGTATCCTAAGATGATCTGACCCTCTTCTCTGACAGAGTATTAAACAGTGAGAGGAGCAGATGTAACACTCTTACTGGCTGGCCTCTCTTCAAAGAAGTCAAAATGACAGCAGTTTGATTTTTTTCTGCACATTTCAATATGTTTTTTCTTTTCTTCTGTGCGTCATTTATCAAACTGAAATGGAGAAAATAATTTCAAAGAGCAAACGAACAAAAGTCTTGCTTTCCACTGAGACTATGAATTATTTATAGTTACATTTCAAAGTGATTGAAATTGCGAATTAATCCCATTAACCTCTCTGATGGCAAGAATAAAAGCATATGTCTTGACGAATGTTTGCTGGGCTCAAATTTAGTGCTATTGAGAGCAGCTTTTCCCAGGCAGAGCCCAGCAGACAGATTGTATGCTGTGTCGCACGGTGCTTATATAGATCCTCGCAGTCTGTGTCTGAGTCTGTGGGGGAATGACAGAAAGCTCAATGGAGGCGTCTGTCTCCCAGCTAGACACCCTGTCCGGTCGTCTCCCCGTATACCTCGCAGCCGGTGATGAATGCATGCAGGGCCCTCTCTCCCCCACATACATCTGACATTATTAACACAATATAAAATGTGACGGAGAGCTCTGCCACACTGCTCGGGCCTCCTGATCCAGCACAGCCACGTTGTGATTTATTCCCGCAACCATGAAAAAGTAAGCGTGCCATTAAAATCACAGGTGTTTGGAGGCCACACGACTCACCGGGCACGATCGATAATGTCACTCTTTTACATGGCTCATTTTGAGGCCGCGGCATCATATGCCATTAGTGAGGTCTTGATCTATTGAGGAGCAGCCCTCTGTCTGGCACTAAAGCTATGGGCGTGCATAGATGCGAGCTAACAAGGTGTATGCAGCGGCGTGCACACCTTCTACTCAACATGCACATGCATACACTCTAGCAGAGGTTGTGTTTACACTGTCTCCACCTGCACTCACACATAACTCAAGAGAGCTAATGTAGGAGATAATGTACTGTAAATGGCAAGGGCTTTGATTGATACCTGCACTTAGAACAATTACTGGTGTAAAAACTTTGGGAAAAGACAAAAGTTTGCGCTACTTACCGTAGGGTTACCTACTGTGGCCCGGGAAAGTGATTTGTTAGTGTTTGTTGAGCGTGTTCCCAAGGCTATAAAGTGTGACACCGGCAACAAATAAGGACTAATGTTCTAGTTCCAAATGAATACTTAGCACAACCTGTAAAAGAATGTGCTGTCTCTGCCCTTTCACAAGCACACAGATTATCAGCAAATTATTTGGTGCTATTCCTAAATGCTGCAAATCCATTTGAGAGCAAGGAAAACAAATCATTGTCTAATTTATCATGGAATATCTATTGAATACACACGAGTAAACTTAATGAAAATGTGATAATTCTGTTAACAAAGGATTCATTTTTTTTACAGAATCATTTAAAGCAGAATTTTGTTTAATGACATAGGTCCCTTTTGTTGTAACTATACTTGAATTGTTGCATTTTAAACTAAATTAAGTTTGCATATTATAATAAAGAAAGTCTGGCAAATTCTCATGGGTCATTTTGGCGTAGGCATAAACATGTTTTTTATTTCCATGCTAATTCAGATATATTCAGGAAAGGCATGCAAAACATTTCTGAAAAAGGAAGACCATTGTTTCTGCAGCAATTCCCTGATAAAATAAAAACAGGAGATTATGGGAAAGCAGGGACGGGGCGGCAGTCCTCCTAAACTTCCTTGTCGCTGAGAGCGCATTCCGGATGACATTGTAGTCAAGTTGGAAAGACAAAACGTCTATTCGAAGCAACCCCAGTGGAAATGCAGACTAGTCTTTATCTGAAAGCCAAGCATTTGCATATGGTTACACAATGAACATGAATATTCTTTGTATTATTGATTTCTAATCCCAATTAAAAATGGAAAAAAAAAATGATGAAATGAAAAGTCTATTTCAAACATGCCTGTTTTTTGTTTTTCCTCACTCACCTCTCCCTCTCTGTTTTCTCTCGCTTTCATTCTCAGTGCAACTGCCATGAAAATGAACTATTAATCTGTTTCCCAAAGGAATTCCTCATGCCACGTAGGCCTGACAGCCGCAATACGACGGTTGTTGTGTGGTCAACAAACAATTTTCCTGGGCTTCACTGCCTTTCAAAGGCACTTTTTCTTCCGGCCCTGATCATGTGAAAAATGTCGTTGTCAAAGGTTCCTCTGCTTTTCTTCTCACACAAAGATGTCAGATGGAGAGAGTTAGAATTTCCAAACATGTTAATCCGCGTGAGCGTAAACTCAACCCCTTCCTCCACAGTGCTTGAGAGTTCATTCAGCATGTTGGAAATTTCCTGTGCTTGAGCAACACAAGTGTGCCTTTGAGTTAAGATGCAATATGTCCTTAAACTGAAAGAATGCAGGACTATGGAAAATACGCAATTCAATTGAACAATTCATGCGTGCACAGTTTACCGACGCCTGTTTCTCAATCCTGCATTGATTTCATAAAACAAAATGACACCTGTTGTGCAAAAATGGAAATCCTTAATTGTTGTGAAATGAGTGTCGGTTAGGGACATTGCAATGCAGAGCTCATTTGTTAGACACAGTTTGTGAACACTAGAGGTGGAATTAGTTGAAAATAAAGTGATGGCATTAAATCCCTTTCTGTGGTGAACAGCTGTAAGGTGAAGAGTGATTTATCAGAGTGTGTAAACTGACTGAGGGGGTTGTTCTTCTGCTCTCCGCCACACCCCCAATAAGAGCATCTCCTACCAGGTCGACGGGGGTAAAAGGTGGGACACCTCATTATAGCCACATACTCCCCGCCTCTTCCTGCCTGCCACCCCGACACAGCTCGAATCCACCCACCATCCCACCCTCTTCCTCCACTCCAGCCTCTCATCACCGATCTTTCCTGTCATCACACACACATCCCCCGTCACACTGCCGTCTGATTGATGAGGCCACTTTTGATAATGGCATCAGGATCCGGGGTGTCTGCCTTGTCATTAGATACTATCAGAGCTGTCTTATTACAGCTGAGGAAGACCCCAGGCAGAAAGACGGGCTCCTCTGTGCGGAGATATGGCTGCAGATAATGAAGCTCGGCAACGGTGTACTCTAATATACCTGGCTGAGTTAATCCATCCATCACATGTGCCAAAGTTCAGTGAGCTTCCTCAGATCACATAAACTTCCTACTGTCAAGGTGACGGCTGTACTTCTCTGTAGAAAGAGTGGGAGTGACTGCCACTGAGATAATCGATTTTAGTTTTCAGTTATAGTTTCTATTTTCTAAACGTTCTGAAAGCACAGTAAAAAGGGCTGAAGTAATAAAAACGTACTTTTCTTTAATGTCACTTCAGTACGAGGGCCTGCTGCATGTTTACGCAGGTGATGTGCAGTGGTGGAAGATGTGTGAAGATCTTTACTTAAGTAAGGGCCGCCGTTTAGCTCACTGAGTTAAGGCGATACCACAGGGGCTCAGACCCTTAGCAGCGGTAATAAGCATGTCTTTCTGCATGTCACTCTCCTCTTATCCCTCCTTTCACCCTGTCTCTCTCTATCAATAAAAACAGGAAAAACTCTCCTCCAAAAAATACTTTAAAAAGATCTTTACTTAAGTAAAGCTAATACAACAAAATGTTGGGGACAAATTTAACAAAAAATTAGAAGCAAAAGTCTAAATCTTACTTAAGTAAAAGTAGAGAAGTACTTTTAATTAAAAAAAGCAAACACAGGCCTGTTTCATAGTTTTATATGTAGACTAATGATGCCATAGTTTAACTACATTATGAACTGTCGGGAATGTGTTCAATAGTGGAAAAGCCCCAAACTATAGAAAAACTATTTCAGCTACCATTAAATCCTTAAAACCTGATTTTCCTAAAAACAAGTAGAAAAAAAATCTGGCAGTGCGCTAGGAGTAATTCAACTATGTTTTCAACTGAAGATTTCTATAAATTGACTTTATCTTGAAAAATCAACATATCAGCTGTGTGGAAATTTAAACTAGATTTTACAGGATACTTGGAGAAAAGATTAGCACATTTTTTTGCCGGCTGGATTATTCTTACAGCACTGGTGGATTTTTACACTTTTTGAGCAAATAAAAAAAACTTAAGTGACTTAATGACAAAAAGCTTTTATTTTTGGCCTTTTCATGCCTTTATTAGAGAAGACAGGACAGTGGATAGAGTCAGAAATGGGACTCGAACCTGGCACAGCCGCCACGTCTCTGCACGTGGGTCACGCAACATAACCGTTAGGCTATCGGGGCGCCCCAAAAAAGCTTTTTGCAGCAACAAATGCTTCACATTTTAAAGGTTGTTGCATATTTTGTATGAAAAACCTGAATTTGTAACTGGTAACTAGTTGTTAGATGAATAAAGTGATGCACAAAGTTCAATAATTGCCTGTTACATTTAGTGAAGTTAAAGTATAAAGCAGCATAGAATGTTAATACTCCAAAGTACCTCAGGATTGTTCTTAGGCACAATACTTGATAAGATGTACTCAGTTACTTTCCCCAACTATCTCATGCCTTTTTAAACCTGTCTGCTTCCATGCAATTCACCCTTGTCAAAGACTCATTTTTTACTGTAAGCAAAATGTAATGGTCAAGCATATCATGGGATGCAACAAGTTTATAACAAAATAAATCCATGACTTGTAACAAATGTTGTCTTTTTATCCTTCTAAAAATACAGTTGGAATTCCTCCCAGATTTATCACCAGAAACCCTCGGGCAACAAATGAATAATAATGGCTTGTGTTATCTGTAAGGTTTCTATTAATTCAGGACAAAGGTGAGGTAATGATCAAAAGACAGCAGAGAGAGGGGCCCTGCAAGCCAGGATAAGAACCATACAACACTAACAAAGGGCCCGGCTTGCCAGCGAAAGAATAACTATGGTTTGAATTATGGATAGATCTGAATGGTGTCTCTTCTCTACAGATGGCTGCACACATGAGAATCCCAAGGCCTGTATAGTTGTATTGCTAATAAGGAGTAAAGCCAATTAGGCATTTAAGTGTGCTGTAATCACTTGGACTGGGAGAGATGAAGAGAGGACCCATGGAGGAGACGGAAAATCAGGCCAAAGGACAAATGAATGCCTCCCCTATTCCTCTCTCACACTGACAAACATAATTAGAAAACTGTATGTATGCTACTGAAAAGTCCCCACTGGGGGAGAAAACCTTCATGTATTTTCACAGCTCTGATTATCTCTGATTCATTCATTCTGTGGTGTCCAAGAGGTCTTTATGACAAGTGAAACGAGGCAGGGAGAGAAAGCGGTGATGTCAATGCAATGTGTAGCAACCATGCAAGAGAAAATAGATATAAGAATTTGTGACTCATGAAAAGAACACAACTGGAAGACATTAACGAATGCTTTAGTATCATGCCATTTTCTAGTGATTTTAACTTTTTAAATATGCTGCAGTTCTTAATGTGGTTCTTCTCAGCATTCGGCAACACAATCTTCTGACATTTATTTTCTCCTAACATTAGCGCGTGTAAAATAAAAGACCTGTTTTCTCTGCTATCCATTTTATTGTAATGGTTTGGCTTCACACTAGCCAATCAACATTTTTCTTGCTATTCATCAATAACCAGTTATTTAAGGCAGCAATTCCAAATCGTGTCTCTATTCTTGGTGCGGGGGATGTTGAGCTGGTTGTAACTATAAATGCCGAAAGAGGAAAAGAAGTATTTTTATCGGTGAAGTCTACAGTTTGAAACAGACCACACAGTTTCTCAATCAGGAAGTGTTGCCATAAAGAAAAAAGTAAAGATGAACTAATGATAAGAGGTCATGCAGTTTGGATTCTAATATTATAAAGACACTTTTCATGTTCAGCAAGGACAGTATATAAATAAATGTGTTAGATGGATAAATACAAAATACTTTCACAGAGGCTAAACTGGTGTTCAGCAATAATTAGTAGTTGACATGTCGTGCTAGAATCCAGGTTAAACACAAGATATCTGGGAAAGTTGACCATAGCTACAATGATGCCTTTGTTTGATGCTAAGTTAATAAGTAACATCCTTTACCTCATGTCTCATGATGTGAGCTTATTTCAAAATGCTTTGATGCTCACAGTGCTGCATTAAACAGTGCTCAAATTCAGTTGTTCACATTAGCTGTTCAATTAGTTAGACGTGAATTTTCTATTTTCTGCTGCCCACACGATAACACAGTAAGTAGACGGGTACCTCCCTGAAACAATTGCTATAAAGCAACTGCTTTTACTTAAGGATGTTTCACAAGTGTATTGTTACTTGATTTGGGTGTTGACATGTTGCATGAGAGAAAATATTGGACAGACGCGATAGAAATCTGTGTGTCACATGGTCTAACTGCAACTACACTGCGGTTGCATAAACTTAACAATCAGAGGGTTATGTTTACCATCTACAGTATTGCACAAGTTTTCTTCAAACAATGTTGTAGTTCAAAAGTTACATCAAATTTGCAGGGACACATTAAATATGTGGGGCTTTCTATGTGAAACTGCTGCTTGCAAAAAAGCGAGTTATGAGTTCTACTAATAGACGTTCTCAGCTGAAAGCTTATTGACAGTGTACAATTTGCTCATCTCAAAAGAAAAAGAACACATTTCCAGTAATTTCTCTATCATGTGGTTTGAAGTATATGAGCTTGGGATTAATGCTTTGCCACGATTAGCCTCTTTTTTTTTTTTAAATGTGCAATGTTAGATCTTTAATTAGATTCACATTCCCAAAGAACTACATGGAGGAAAAGAGCAAACCAATCAAAAATGTATATGACAAAACTAAATGTGCCATTGCATGCAGCATTAATTGTTGAGGGGGCTGGTGGAACCATGTACCAACAGCGCAGACGGGCAATAAAATCCTCCAGACAAGCTGTCTGTCACAACATTTGTTTGCCAGATTACATTCCTTTCTGCCACTGAGAGTGGCAATAAAATGGGTGAAATTCTCCAAGCCACATTGCTTGGGTCTCTCGAACTGCAATATGTCTGTAGTCAAATATGTTTAGAGGTGGGATTGTCAGCACAAAGCCGTATGCCGAGTCCTTTTTCCATGTTCTGGAACTTTTTAGACTTCAGCAGGCCAGGAGGACAAAAGACTGGGACGTCTATGAGGACTATCAATACATTTAAACAGGGGCATGCATTTCTCATAAAGTGGCTCCAAAAGCAGAGCGAGCCAATGGGAGGGGGCTGCTTGATCAACCCATAAAGGGAACCTCAGTTATGAACCAGAGAAAGAAAAAGAGGAAGAAAGAATTGGGCAAAGGGGGAGAGAAAAAAAATTGAAAGAAAAGGTCATGAGTGGCAGTTGATTTGAGGAGTTTCTGCGACCCCACAAAGGGCCATGACATCATCAGGTATTGAAGTGAGAGAGGAGGAGAAGGGGTTCTTTAAAAAGCTGGCCGCTTACCGAGGCCGTAATTACATTTGCGCCAAACATGCCCAAGTGCTCCTGTGCTGTGGGGGGAATCATTTTCAGGGGTGGGGGCTGGAGGGGCTGAATTAATCAGCTCTGTTTGCTGTGGGGACTCTTTATAACAAAAATCTTTCTCACCGCAAGCTTATGCTCCCAAAAACACTAAGTTCCCTGTGTCCTCTTGTCCTGTGAAGGGTGAATTTCCCTAAAGTGCGTTTGTCTTTCGGACTAGCTGTCCTTTCAGTTCTGAGTGTAAAACCACCCAGAAAATGCAAACTGTCCTAATGTCAGGAATTAGAAAAAATGTTTTACCCGCTCTAACACCGCCCCTGCCGACCCCTCCGACTCTGAGCCTTTCCATAGTACTGGGAGCATATAAAGCCTTTGCAGTGCATGGTGGGTAGGCATGGCGTGAAGTGTACAAGGAAGGAATGCTATTAAGTAAGTTATGCACATAATGAATCTGAGCAATGCTTGGGAAAACTTCAGCAACATTTATTCCTCTTTCAGTTTAGCCTATTTCTCTGTGAAAAGAGCAGGCCAAGTGGTGAATACAGTAAATCACTCTTTAGTTCTGCCAGAGCTGTTTTCACCCAAGGCCAGTGCCCCCAAAGACTTCATCTATTTACAACTGCATAGTGAGTCCAATCTTGTGTCAAGTTTTTAAATAGGCTCAAAATATACAATGCTTCCTCTGTTCATTGTGTCAATTTTACCGCAGCGGAGACGAGCCAAGACAAAATTGTCTTGTCAAAGCAGATTGACAGAATTTTAAAACGTGGTTTAACTATGTTTTCAGACGTGGAGTGATATAAATCAAGCTTATAGAGTTGTGGTGACTGCGGTGTGATGTGAGGGTGACAAATTCACCAGATGTATGATATTTGCGGGCTCGAGGCTTTTCCTCTGTGCTGCTGACACGCTACAGTCCAGCATGACGTGTCATCACCACCCTGACAGACCCACAGTGGCTGCGCTGCGGCACACTCAGCCAGCAAATCTAATTAGCTTTCCCACGATGACATCGCTCTGCCGTCGGGATGACACACTGTAATATGATGAAATGATACACAAACACTTCTGATTCAATTTGAGGCCTCAGGGAGCCTAGTGCCAGGAATTATACGGAAACATGCTAATTCCAAGCTGACAGTTTATTCACTGCACACAGTTGGAACCATCTTCTGCTGAAAACTGAGGATTCTTCTCATCAGCCATTGTATATATAATTTCAAACACAGATGCGTGTTTAACTTATCCCTTATACTGAACACTAGCCTTGTATAGTTGGCTTCTGATTTTTGCTTCCTAAATTGCAGCAAGACTGAACATACATTTGCTTAATCGAAAATACTGTAACATGTGAAATCCAAACAAAAAAACAGCAGATGATTGACATGCTGTAAACTAACACACCGGGATAAAAAACAAACATCTGTTCTGCACTAAAACAAGCATATGCAAATGTTGTAGAAGTAAAAATGGGATGCCTTGAACATTTTGGGATATTGTGGGTTGTATACTATTTTTCTTGTATGAATGCAGCCAGGCAGGGGTTTTATTAACTGTTTAAACCCCTAAAAACTAGCATCTCCATGTATTCAGATAACATATTTTGATCTTTTTTTCAATGAAAAAATCCTTTCCTGTGAAACCATAACAGCAAGTTGTTATATCGGCAGAACAAAAACGATACAGAGAGCTTCACTAATCACTAAGCCCGATTCCTTGTGTTTGTTTCATATGAAACCTCAGAAGTCTGAATCCATGTTTTTGAGACCGCCATCAGTACGCTGCAGCTTCAATGTAAACATGCTCAACTATGGTATTGACCGTTTTTGTTTTTTACTCTTCTAGCATATGAACACCAAAAAAACAACAACAACAACAAAAAAACATGTTGACAAAGTTAAAACTTTGATTTTCCTTGG